>VXBW01003904.1:1070377-1130205 GCA_013400375.1 Thinocorus orbignyianus | reverse complement strand
GAAGGGGAGCCCCGGCCGTGCCACAGGCACCCCTGCAGCGGCCCTACCCCCCGCCCCATCCTCTGGTGGGGAGTCGGGGCCCTTCAACTTCTGCCTGTTAAGGAGGCTGGAGATGGGAGAACGTCTGGAAACTTCAGTAGGGCGTGTTAACTTTTACTCTGAATGAATTTTGAAAAGTGTGAAATAAGTTACATGGGTAGGGGTTCTTTTCCCTTGAAATTCTCACAAAGTACTTCTAACAGTCACAAAGCATGTGAACTCTGCAAGAGACTGCTGAAGCCTGTACTGCAGCATGTGGGTTTGCTGGTTTGCATTTGCTCCCTGGTGTTTCGTCTTCACCAGACTCTCCCCAGGCAAAGCAGGCTGCCATGAAGGGCAAACAACCTTTCTGTCCTCTGTTTCTGAGAAAGACATTTGCTGCTGCCAGCAAGTGATGGGTTGAGGGCAATGGCTACCAAGAAAGAACAGCCTTTCCCCAGAAGAGCAGCACCTGTTGTTCCCACCAGTGGGATAGGAGCCATGGCCTCCCCTCTCTTCTTTCTCTTCCCTCTTTCCTTTCTCTCCTCTCTTGTTAGATACAATCCTGTCCCCATTTCACATCTCTAGGGTAACAATCAGCTTTGCATTCGCTTTTGAGACACTTTGATCCAGCCATGTAAATTTTGGGATAGGGAAAGTCTATAAATTCAACAACATTTTGATTTCCGTGATCATCTCTTTCCCTCTTTGTAGGTGCATGTGCTCTCATGCCTTTCTATTTTCAGGGTGGCTGGGATGCCCGCTTTGCTGTGTGTTTTTGGCAGCAGATGTTGTTCTGCTCGCCTGTTCGAGTGCTGCAATTAGCATTCCCATAGCGGCTGTAACAAAGCACAGTTTTTTACTATACTTGCACCCTTATCTTCTTTGTTGTGTTTACAGCTGTATACTGAAACCAGTAGAGGAAACAAAGAAAGATCTGCACTTGGTGCCCAGAAGACTCAAGAGGTCTACTTGCAACGTGAGAGTGGAAAGTACTGCCCTGCGACCCTCTGCATGAAAACTATCCAGAAAGATAAAATTATGCCATCCTTAAAAATGCAGGTTTTCCACAGTAGTAGTTGAAAGGACAAATGAAGGGAGCCTACAGGAGAGCTGGAGAGGGACTCTTTGTCAGGAAGTCTAGTGACAGGACGAGGGGTAATGGTTTTAAATTGGAAGAGGGGAGATTTAGATGAGATATTAGGAAGAAGTTCTTTCCTGTGAGGGTGGTGAGGCACTGGAACAGGTTGCCCAGGGAAGTTGTTGATGCCCCATCCCTGGAAGTGTTTAAGGCCAGGCTGGATGGGGCTTGGAGCAACCTGCTCTAGGGAGAGGTGTCCCTGCCCATGGCAGGGGGGTTGGAACTGGATGATCTCTAAGGTCCCTTCCAACTCTGACCATTCTATGATTCTATGATTCATTTATTGGTGTTCTGGGTGACTTTAGGGACATTTATTTGCTTATCCAGAACAGTACGCCACCATCTTTTCTTTGAGGCTTATTTTAGAGTAAAATGAAGCATCTGACAGACACCATTGTACATTAAAGCCTTCATTAAATGGCATGGAAGATGAATAATTTACATTCCTTTTTAACGGTAGCACATGGTTAGAAATAGATTGACAGAGTGCGCTGTAGCAACAACTGTTTACATCATTTTCTACTTGCCGCAAAAGTGGCTATAAAGCACCCAAGTTTAGGAATGTTCTTAAAGGCTATGTGAAGATGGCACAATTGTGGTACCCTCTTATCTCATCAAAAGGTGGAAGGGTGTGGGAAGACAGACCTGTGCCTGGGTGTATTTGAGTGACAGTTGCATGAGTAGATACATAAAGATGGTTTGGGATGAAGTCACCACTGATGACCTGTTTATGATTGGAACCATGGGGTTTGGAGAGTACATCCACATTTGACTTCTGCAGAGAATGTTGCTGTCTAGAGTTGCCTGTTGAATAAAGAATCCACAAAATAATTATCATTTAGCACTTTTGGTCTTCAGAACATCTTGTGGCCATTAGTTCAATTCTCCATGACATGCTGTGCAATTGAAAGGTTAATCTTATAGCTCCCTGACTATTTTATTCTTTCCTTTTTCTTCCTGATTTAGGGCCAGGGGAGGAACTACTTTTAGAGCTGGTATTGGAAGCTGTGGCTCCCTGTCTCCAGTGTCTCTTTGAACAAAAGGGAGAATTTGAATTTCAAAATACGGAGTGAGAAAAGAGTTTGGCTTTAACGGCCCCAAATAAATCCCCAAAAAATGAAAGGCAAAATAGTAAAACTTGGCTGACATTTTGGTCCTCAAGCTGATGCGAGTTTGCTGGTGTGCCAGGAGCTGGGTTTTGCAATCTGACTGGAAAGTTAGGCTTTCCTTTTCTTCATCTTGCTGCTGCCAAGACTTTTTTTTCTGCTTTTTGAGCCACTGATTTGTAGAGAATTAACAATTATTTTAATGAACAAAACCATGTTGTTCCACGTTTAACATTTTACATCAAGGACTGATGGAAAAGCAGTTACTTGTAACAGCTTTGAGGTACAGGAAGCCTCTCTGTCTCGCTGGCTGGAAGGATTATCAGCTGAGTGTAACAAAAGATGTGGGTTGTTGTCGGCTGCGCCTGTTGCCGGCAGCGGGTGACTCTGCATTGCAGAACCGGCAGCCGTGCATTAGCACTGCAGCTCAGGCGCTGCAGTGGTTCCCCTGCAGCTTCCCACACACCTTCCCAGAGAAAATCCATCACAGCACCTCGAAATCCGTTCCCTTTTTAAATCAGGTGTTTGTGGTAACCCTCCAGTTTGAGTGAGTTCCCGAATAAATGTGTTAAGGGTTCAGGTTTACTGAAAGCCAGTCCAGGAACACAGACACTGTGAGAGGAGGAGCCACGGCTTCCAATACTTCTGTTGATTGAATCAGTCCCGACTGCTGAGTCTTTTATGATGCCTTTGCACACAGTGTTTCAGAAGTGCCATGTCACTCCTGTGTCTGCTGAAAGGAGCAGTCAGTCATAAAACCCATCTCCCAACGGTGTGCACAGATCCCACTCTCCCACCTGGCGTGCTGCCATACCATCCCGGCGCAGAAAAAAAGATAAACAAATAGAAGACTTGTGCAAATTTTGAAGGGGGAAAATAAGGGAGAGAAACATGCCGTGTGCTGAATAAACAGGAAGAGTAGGACAAGACAAAATTCTTTCCTGAAGGCATTTTAGAAGCAGTGACAACAATGTACGTCTGCCGTTCTACAGAGCAGTAATTTGTTTTTAGCAGAAATCAGGAGCATTACATGGCAAAATGAAATGTGTCAGTGGAGCTGGAAGCAGGTGCAGTACCTGCAGACAGTGATGGTCTGCTTCAAAGGGAGGTTTCAGTTGTACATCCGTGCTCTCTCGGGGAGCATTTGCTGTGGGTGGTGTGTTCGGCCTCCTTTAGCACAGCTGGGTTCCTGGGCACAGGGAATGTTTCTCAAGTTTAACAATGAGTCCTGTAAAAGGTGATTTTTTGAAAACATCAGTGTGAGAGTAAACCAGCAAGCGCTGAGCCACAGGACTCATCTTCCCCCGGCCCTTTATTAAAGGGGAGGCCGATGGGGAATTACAGAAACAATTGCTTTCAGAGGGTGTTTTGCCATCACTGTGGGACTCAGGGACAGCTTGATTTATTTTGTGCCCCCCAGAGGCCCTTTGTATCTTTGCTCTCAGTTCCTTTCTGAAATGAGGTGGTGGCTCTGAGTTCATTCAGCAGCTGGGATCCAGCTTTCTAGAATTGCAGAGTAATTGAGGTCGGACAGAACCTCTGGAGGTCACGCAGCCCAACTCCCTGCTCAAAGCAGGGCCAACTTCAAAGCTGGGTCAGGGTGTTCGGGGACTTGGCCAGTCCCATTGTGGATGTCTCTGAGGAGGGGGTTGCCCCAGTCCCAGTGCTTCACCATTTCCATTGTTAAGATTCTTTCCTTGTAGTTGGTCAGAATTTTCCTTGCTCAGCTTGGAGCCGTTGCCTCTTGCCCCTCTGGACTTCTTTGCACCATCCTATTATATTCCTCAAATCTCATTAGCAGAGAACTAAATGCCTCTTTTGCACTTGGTAGGAGTCGTGCACTGGCTCGCACCCTTCACTGGTGTCAGTTCGTCAGGGTTTGGTACCCAGTTTGAGTGATACAGCATTCTGACAACTCAATGAAGTAAAGGAAATTCTGCAGTAAAATGTTATTGGGAAAAAAACCCAAACATTTTGGCAAGCTTCAGAAATGGTATTTATGACATTATCAATGTCTGCGCTATGAGGAAGCAGTGTCAGGATCTCAGGAGGCTGGCTCCAACAATTGTCTTGGCTCTGAAGGGGCTGATCCCTTTTCCAGCTGTAGTCCATCATGTGCATTTTTCAAATTTAGTTTTAACAGTCATTTTCAAAACTACATTTGCAGTTATGGTGGCTGTCGTCCAAAAGATTCACCAGGCTCCAGAGGAAGTAGAGGAGAGTAAAGCTGGGAGGGGAGAGGAATCTGCCTGCATTTTTCCAGAAAGAGAGTTATCTTCTCTTCACTTCTCAACAGACAAAATATTATGTGCCTAATACTACTGAAACAATAACATCCTGGTTTCATTTTATCATATGTGATACTTCTGAAATTAAAGATTGTTCAGAGGTTGATAATTGGATACAACTTTTTGTCTTGAGATCACTGGAGACAAGAGATGGAAAGCCAGCGGGTGATCTGCAGAAGCCACTGGCTGATTTGAGTTGAGATTTTGCCAGGCAAATGGGAATATTACAGAATAATAATTTCTCCAGCAATGAGGAAGAGAAACCACTGCCAATGACTAGGCATACTGGTGTTATCTTCCTACCGTGAGGGTGTACTTTGGAGTGGAGAGTAGTTATGGAAGATAAAATTAGAAATTTAGATCTAGAATCAAGAGCAGACTGAACCAGTCTCCTAGATGTCTTAGGGCCCAGGGCTAGATCACGTCCCGTTTCCACTTATAACAAGGAAGTTTAGAAAGAATACTAGATGAAAGCGACCTCCTCTCACTCCTGTTTACTTTCCTGCAGTTTACCCTGGCCTAAAAGGTGGGAAAACCAGACCCAGCTGTATCCTTTGGGATTTGAAATTTATATTTCATGAAAGAATATAAACATTTGTGGTTTTTTTCCTGTAGAAGAAAGTTGAACTAGGTTACTGTTCTAATTGGTTAATTGAGTTATTATCTCAAGTGAACCCTCCTATGTAAATATTTACTGCAGACTTTATACTGTATGTTTATTTTATATTTTTAAACAACAAACCAAAACCATATTTGTTCTATCCTCTTAGCTTCAGTCGGGTTTGTCTGCCCATCCCTCGACAGTATGCTTCTCAGAACAAGGCAGATGCTTTCCTGGTGGCTTGCAAAGGAGTTGGTTTGGGTCTAGCCACAGACAAATAACTGATAACAAATAACAAATACATATCTAATACAGTAATTTAAAAAGATCTGAAGTCCTAGGGCTACATCCAATAAGTTATTCTGTCCTTCCAGGCAGATGCCTGAAGCTGAAGGTTAGAGAGTCCCAGTTGCAGCCTCTCAGCCAAGGAGTGGTGGATTCCTGTGTCAGTCGGGACCAGGTTTCACTGCAGGGTGAAGGGTTGTCCTCACCTCGGGTGACCTACAGCCGGACAGTAACAGTACTCGCCTGCAAAACAGGCAGCGTGGGCTGAAGGTAAAAACTATACCGGTGTTTTCCAGTTACAGGGACTAGGTTTCAGCCACTGGTCTGTTACATGGTAAGAGAAGAACCAGCAGAAGGAGCAATGCTATGTCTTGCAAGAGAAATTGGAACTTTGTTTATGGTGTTGAGGAACTGGGGGTAGACACCTCCCTCTGAGACATCATGTCCATCTCAGCAGAATGGAGCTGGCCTTTTAATCAGAATCAAAGGCCTGACTGTGACCATTTCCAGCTGCCTGCTTTAGAGGTGCNTTTTGCCTTGGTTTGGCACCTGGGTGCCTTCCTTGGCTCTGGATTCCAGGATCTAGCTGGCAGGTGCAAAGAACCTGCATATTCAGTTGCACAGATCAGTGGTGCCCCGATGCCACGGGCCAGGGAGGTGCTGCAAGGTGACAGGTTTCCTCACAGATGGGCTGTGCCTCTGAGGAACCTCCAGAAGGATCTGGGAGTATCAGGAAGACATTGAGTGAGTGAGTACAAGGTGACTGCTACCCTGCTTGTTGGGAGCTCATGGCGTATGTTTCCTGTGGATGAGTTTGGGCTTGGAAGTTAACAATCCAGGCGCCTTACTCTTTCCCCAGGATCACATCACTCAGTGTGTTTCAAATGTCCTGGATCACATCCAGGTTACTGTCTAAGGGGTTTAGAGTCGTCTTTGGAGAGGAAGGGCTATTTCTTCTACCTGCATTGGTGCTGAACACCAGGGCTGAGCACCAGCCACGTCAGGCTGTTTCTTTAAAACCTCTCTGAACTTGGGGTGCGTCTCCGCAGCGCACAGCTTTGTGTAGCTGCAGAGGTTTGTTCACGTTGGCTGAGTGTTATATAATCAGTCTTTTATTTCCCATTTTCCTGCGATCATGCTATGTAGGCTGCCTTCTTAAATTTCAGCAACCCTAAGGCAGCCTGAGTCATGTGTATGAGGCTCTTTTTTTGCGCTGTTGTGTAAGGTAGTGAGTTGCAAAGGTCATGGGAATGAGTTATTTAAAAACTGAAACACGCTGGGTTCCATCCAGCTTAGAATAGATGAGCTCAGAAAGGCATTTACGTTTTAAATTACAGATCTGGTTATCAAGGGCTGGCTGACTCCACGTCAGAGTTTCTGTTGCCTTGGCAAACCGCAGGAGCACCACAATATTCCTGTTTCTCCTATATGTGTTGCTGATCGTGCGTTCACACATGAGACAATGAACAAAATATTTTCTTTCCATCCTCAGGAAACAAATGCCTTGGCCAGTACTGCCACTGTGGGTGCAGCCCTGGTACTCATCCATTTCCAGTGCTCTCAGCTGTTAATCTCCCGCTCTCTCGCTTGCTCTCAATGGAAAACAGTAGATTCACGGTGGAAGTGCTTCCTTGAGTGCTTTGTTCCACCCAGTGGGCAGCCGGGCTGTGATGTGTCACTATGCCCTGGTGTAATCTGGCTCGGTCACAGCACTGCCATTCAGGGAAAAGGCACAAGAACAGATAACTCTGGAGGTCCCTTGGGCAGGTCCCTGTGTTTCTACTCACTGTCACTGCTCTCCTTTAAGCCCGCCGGCTGCACCCAGATTTGTAGGAAGCTCTTTCTTGCTTCCTCCTTCGTGTCCCCACCCAGGCCCTCCAAGTCACCACCCAATGCTAGAGTGTGCTCAGCCCTGCGTTAAAGTGGAAGTGCTCTCAACTGCCCCAAAAGCACTTTAAAACTTGAATCATTTCACGGAGCAGGCAGAGCCGGGCAGGCGGCAGAAGTGGGGGGCATTTTGGCAGGGCTGGGGGAGCAGGAGGGAACACAGACTCACCCCCTGGGAGTGGTTTTTGTTTTCTCCATCAGCCCATGCAGCCATCCCAACGTCATTTTGGCCACTTGCAAAATCCTACATGTGCAGTGGTAACTTACTTCCCTGTGCCGGCAGCAGAATGCAGTCACATCACCTCTTGTTGAAAATAGTAAGGGAAAGTTATGGAATGAGGAAAAAATACATAAAATTAATTTGGCGTGAGGAAAGAGTTACATGACTCTGATTACTGAAAACCAAAAGTGCAATCCTCCTCTGAAAATATTGCACCACTATCACAGACCCATGTGATAGTGTATCCCCCACAGGCTGGTAGCAGGGTGTACTGGCAAACGATACAGACGGAAAGGGGTTAAAGCATGAGTTGTGCAGTCACACATGTGCATGTAAGAGAGAGAAGAAAAAAAAGTGTAAAAATAAAGAGTAGAAACACAAGGGGCAGAGTAAAACGAGTTCAGGGACATGACACAGAAAGGAAAGAGAACACTGGGGCAAAGGGCTTCCTGAAAAAGGGTTGAACGGGAGCGCAGGGGGGCTCTTGCTGTTTGCCCACCTGCTTTTTGCTTGTTTTCTTTTTTCAGAAAAACAAGAACTTTGGTCACATCTCTTTAAGTTAAGGAATTGTATAAAGAATAACATTTGAGACTCTTGTGGCACACCCAGTACCAGCATCGGGACTGGAGGTGATTGCTAGGATCAAACAGGAACGGCTATAAAAGGGGAGCTGGTAGAGATCTTCCCCTGGAAGAGCAGGGGATATGAAGCTGGGAGAGTTTAAAGATATTAGAAAAAAAAATAATAAAAAAACCCCAGTGATTTTTCTAGGTTCAAGTCCTTCTGTTTCGTATTTGCACATATCAGTGGGTAAAATATGTACGATTCCAAGGTTTGTGTTTCTTGCATGATAACAATGAAAGGATTCCTTACCCAGACTCAAAAAGCAATGCCTTTGGGTTAATCTGGAAACCACAGCTAGAATCTGCCACCACCTGGAAAGTGGCAACAGGTTCACCTTCCTCCAGGGGGGAGCTGTAAAACCAAGCAAGAGAAATCTAGAAAAAAAGAAAAGGTCTGTTTGCTTCCCCAGCAATCCTCTGGAGCTATCTCGGGTGGAGCGACGGGGAGACGGCATGTTCTGCGGGCTGCTGGCAGGCAGGCAGGCACTGCAGCTGCGAATGTGGCACCCCCTGCCAAACAGGAGGCTGTGATTTCTACTACTTCTCAATTGTCCGCTTTTTGAGGGTACCATTTAGTCGTTTCCTGGGAAGAGACAAGGGGTGCCCATCAGAGCTAATGACACTTCACTTGCACACGCGCTGCCGTGTGGGAGGTTGGAAAACGGAGCAAGACTGATGCAAAATGCCAGTGATGATGTTGGTGCTGTGCTGCCAGGCAGCTTTCAGGGGCCCCGCACCCTTTGTGGAACAAGGAGGGCTTCTCTTCTGACTTAGTTTTCTCCGTCATCTAAACGAGAGAGCTAATGCACCTCAGGAGAAATGAGAAGCGTGTGAGTTTTCATTAACTTCAAATCTGAAGCCTGCGTCACTGAATGAAACCACTGTAGTACCCTGGCAAGAGTATCTGCAAGCCCTGCGGAACCAGAGATAATTCCTCCTCTCTTTCTGAAAAGTACATCTGAAGAAGGTGCTTTGTTCAGAGGCACCGTGTCCCCACCGCTGCTGCTGGCAAAGAGCCTCCTCTGCCTCCAGCAGTGGGAGCAGCTCTAGAAAGTCATTTCAGGCTGCTGCCACATTCCCAGGGCTGTCGTAAAGGTCAGCGTGTTGTGTCCTTCAGCCCTGTGGAGTTCTGATTAGCGACTCGGCGTCGTCGACAGCTCTGAACCGCTTCCAGACGGCGATATATTAGGGCTCCCATGTGCAGGAGAAGTGTCCTCCTCGTGCCCAGCTTGTGCTCAAAGGCACCCAGCTTGCCCCGCAGCATTTAGGCTGTGCAGTGCAGCAAGGCTCACACCCAAACATTCCGATCGTGTCAGGAAAGAAAAGTTTAAAAATGTTGTTTTGCTGCCAGGTCTTCCCCAAAAAAAGAAAAAACTTCCAAATAGTTAAGGATGACCTCTGAAAATAGAGAAACCTCTGGGTTTCCAGTCCCCACTGCCTTCCTGCGTGCTTGTAACCAGTAAGGCCAACCCTCCTGTGGTTTTGTATGGCAGATAAGGAAGACTTGGCTAAGGAAAAAGGGATTGCAGCGTGACTGAGTCTCTCCCCACACCGTACCATTTTTCAGGATCATTCTTTACAGCTGACTTTACAGCACTCATGGTGCCGGACCCTGATGTTATCAGGATTTTAGCACGCCTCCAGCAATTCCTGATTCTATCAGGCATCTTGCTGTCTCTGCTTCGTGTTTTGTGCCCATGTCCAAGCCTGCCTGGCCTTGCTCCCGAGGCCAGCTCATCAGGTGTAGTGCGGTGTTGGGAAGCCACAGGTCCCTCACCCCTTAGAGCTTCAGTGATGAGTCCTGCCAGAGATCTGCCCACTCCTGTGAAACAGAAATTCCTTCTTTCTTGTGCCCCAGGTGCCACTAACCCATCTGCTGTGGGTTAGTGTTAGGTTAAGGGTTTGTCGAGATAGCTGTGGTGTGGTTGCTTCCATATGGTGCATTGGTATAGAGAATGTTGAAGTAAATACAGGATCTGGAACACTCTTCCACGTCTTTTGGTCACCAATAAGCAGCAAGTGAAAGCTCATTCACTAGCTGCCTGAAACCAGGCAACTGCAACATATGTGTAAACAGGAAGGGTTTGGTTTTGGCGTTCAAAAATGATTATTTTTTCTTCCTTTTGATTTACCCTGTGTCAGCTACAGCCGTTTTCTGCACCAGAAAAGAAAAACTGTGGAGAAAACTGCTGTTTGAGGCAGAGCTGAATGACCGGCCTGCGCCACGTGCCAGGGAGCAGCCAGGGAGTGAAGCACCTCCCTGGCAGCGCAGAGTGTCAGAGGGGCTGGATGCTGAGAGGAAATATCATCGTATTGATCCATGGCTTCTCTTTTGTTTTGCTTTCTGTTAATACCACACTGCTCCCTCATTCGAGCTCAGGTACAGGGAGCTCTGGGCCTGTGACAGCGGGACAAGCCAAGGCTGCTGACGCCAGCAAAGGTGGAAGGGAAAAACGTACCTTTAAGTGACAGAATAATTCGGCCCAGGATCATCTTTTGCTTTGTGTAGTCAAGAAAAACTAAAATACTGTTGCTGACAATGCCAGCTTTAAACACCAACTGCACAACTACAGGGCATTGTTTTGGAATCGAGGTTAATACTTTACTGTGGATTTCACCTCTTTTTTTGTTTCTTTGTTTGTCATCTTGAAATGCATCTCCCGTAATGCCTGGCCACAATGGAAAGACGTGTCCCTATAGTCATCATGAACGGGGAATGCAGAGGTCATGTCAAATGATTCCTGCAAATATGAACTTCTTACAGAGCTTAATTTTTGTAGAAGCTCATGTCTTTGAAATGTTTGTAAGCCAGTGATGTAGATAATTTATTCAGGCTTCCCGAGTGCACTGTTTTCCTGCCCTCTCAGTCAAATACTGTGAATGAAGGTTGCCATAGTTACAGCAGACTTCAGAAATTAGCTCTCTTGTATTGTAATTCTAGTTTCTTATCTTGCCCCTCTAGCTCTGATACAATGAAAGACACGTTTCCATCTCCATAATTTAACTGTGATGCGAAACATCTTGCTCATTCATTTAAAAATGAGCAAATGTGGGAGGGGGGGACGGGACATTTTTCATTCTCATTTTCACCAAAACCAGTGAAGAACGTGGTACTTCCTCCACCCAGTCTGCATACCTTCTGTGCATAACTTCAGCTTAGTCCCCGAAATTTAGTTTGGCATTTGAATTTGTTGCAAAAATATTCACCATAAAGTAAACAGGCACACCCACCACTTCCTTTTATAAAGGATATGTTGCATGTAAAGACCTGCATTATACTGGCATTTGTTTTGATCCAAAAAAAGAGGTCCCAATGTGACTGGAGTGAGCAGGACTTCACATTGACTTCTCTGTGGTTTGGATTGGGTCTTGACATGATGGTGGGTAAGGAAGGATCATCAAGGATGATCGTCAAGGACTTCATGTAAAATCTACTGAGAAGCAAATGCCTTCTCCTCTCGTTGAGGAATGACAAGGTGTCTGTCTTACTGTCGGAACAACTTATCTCCACAAACTGTTTGCTAACACATCAAAAATGACACGTGAACAATTGGTAATGATTCAGGAGGGTTTTTCTTCAGGCTGCTGGGTCATTACAAAGCAGGTTGTGAGCTGGGTTGTACTGCCCTGCAGACGAGGACTCAGCACACCTAGGGCTGCCCTGGACTTGCTGTTGAGAGCAGCCCCTGCCCCGGGTGTGAGCAGGGAGTGGGGCAGCAGCAGAAATACACCCTCCTGCCTTCTGCCACCCACGTCTCTCACCCAGGGCCCAGACCCTTCTTTGTGCCACCTGTCACACTCCACAGGCCCTTTGCTGGGACAGTGGGACTCCCAAAGCTGGAAATAGAGAACTATTCACTGTTTTTGGTTTGGTTTTTTTTTTCATAGAATCACAAAATGATATGGGGTTGGAAGGAACCTTTGCAGATAATGTAACCCAAGCTCCCTGCCAAAGCAGGGTCACACAGAGCAGGCTGGACAGGAATGCATCCAGGAGGATTTTGAGTATCTTCAGAGAAGGAGACTCTGCAACCTCTCTGGGCAGCCCGTTCCAGTGCTCTGGCACCCTCAAAGAAGATTTTCATCATGTTCAGATGGAATTTTCCATGTTCCAGTTTGTGTCCGTTGCCCCTTGTCCTGTCACCACTGAACAGAGTCTGACCCCATCCTCTTGACACCTGCTATTTAGAAATTTACAAGCATTGACAAGATCCCCTCTCAGACTTCTCTTCTCCAGGTTAACCAGACCCAGGTCTCTAAGCCTTTCCTGATAGAGAGGTGCTCCAGTCCCTTCATCGTTTTTGTAGCCCTCCACTGGACTCCTTCCAGTAGTTCCCTGTCTTTCTTCAGCTGGAGGTCCCAGAACTGGACACGGTACTCCAAGTACTTTCTTGTTCCATGAGCTGCTGTGGGTTCAGTAAGTTGAATCCAGTCCAGTGAGGGGCAGAAGGCTGCTAGGCTGGGGTAAGGGAAGTCACCAACTCCTGGGGAGAAGCAAGGAGGAGTGAGGGAAGCAGGTCAACTTCTCCTCTTGGCCCTGCTCTGTCACCAGCCTGTGCCTTTTGAGGTTAAAGAGGTGTGTTCCCATGTAGTTTGCTAAAGAATCAGCAGCTCTTCCTTAACAAAGTAGTGAGAATAAATATGTTTTACTCTCCTGAGACAGTGGGTGGGAGGGCACATCCGCAGCACAAGATGGGAGGGCCAACCTTCGTCCTGTGAACGTTTTCCTGGGATATTTTTGTGTTTGTTTTTTTCCCAGAGAGGAATGGAGCGTGTGTGTAACCTCACAGAAGGGATCCACTGGCCATGTGGGACAAGCCACCAACAAGTGACATGAACAGGGCTTTGTTTTGAATACCAGATTCGATGCAGCACTGGTAGAGCATTGAGGAAAACCAGCATTTACCAAGCTTTAATATTAAAATATTATTGGAAGAAGGGAGATTTAGATTAGATATTAGGAAGAAGTTCTTTACTGTGAGGGTGGTGAGGCACTGGAACAGGTTGCCCAGAGAAGTTGTTGATGCCCCATCCCTGGAAGTGTTTAAGGCCAGGCTGGATGGGGCTTGGAGCAACCTGCTCTAGGGAGAGGGGTCCCTGCCCAGGGCAGGGGGGTTGGAACTTGATGATCTTTAAGGTCTCTTCCAACTCTGACCATTCTATGATTCCATGATTAAAATTGAGCTCTGGGAGACTGTATGCACATCTACGTGGTGCACACCATGAAATATGTGTTTAGTGCCTGTATTGAGATGAATTTTGGGTTTGCCTGCAGGCCGTGAGCTGCGATGGCACATACCTGGCTGAGCATCGCTGCTGACGGGTCCCTGTGCAAGGATGCTTGGCGCTGGGGGCTGAGCCACTGGGTGAGTCAGTGGAGTAGAATGCACAGTAGAAAAGCTCATTTCCCCGGTTACTCAGAGGTAAAATATTTCTGGATCCGTGCCTGGTTTGTGCTAGGAATATTAAGGATGTTTCTGTTTTTCTGATAAAGTTCAGTGAAGAGAGAGAAAGAGATATCATTGCTGCTGTTAGCGCTGAGTTCTCTCAGCCTGCAGATGAGTTTTTCTTTCCAAATCAGTTTGCCTGAAACATGCCTTGGAACAGCACGGTCGGCTTCTGCAGCAAACACAGAGGACTGCATTGACTTTCATCTTTGCTTTATATTTAATTTGCCATAGCAAACTAGCGTTGAGCCCTCATCTGAAACACAGACCGTAAGAAATCTGTAATTTTCCAAGCCTTGATGGAGAAGATGAAAAGGCATATGATAAAAAATAAATAAATTTAAAGGAGTAAAAGCACTTTTAGCTCACTTGTAGCTGCTCAAGTTCTTCAAAATAACGTGTGGAGCTAAAGCATCTTTTTAATTAAAACCAAACCAGTGGGAGAAGTGCCAAGGAGGCTGAGTGAAATAGAACTGGAGCTGGAGGTCAGCCCCATGAAGTGGGGCACGTTCTGTGCTCAGATGTCTGTGGATGGTGCTGATCGGCTCTCATGACATCTGGATGTGAGCAACGGAGCACAGAACTTGCCCTGCCAGCCTCAAGCACAGCAAAAGCAGGCAGCTAAAGAAAAAGAAGTGGTGAACTGGTAAGTGGTGTGTCTCTGAGTTCAGTAAGTCCATATCCATCAGGGTGGGAAAAGGATGGGCCATTCCTCACATCAAAGTGTGGTTGCAGAGGGCAGCAGGGTCCCCTGTGCTGCGGAATGTTCTGGTGGACCACAAGAAGGCACCACACTGAACACAATGAGGATTTCTGGCTGTTCCTGCTGAAGGTGCAACATTAAAACCTTGTTGGCAGATGCTTTTAATGCACCAGAGCAACAAGGCCTGGGAATCAAATAATGGCAGGGAAAACAGGGTGATACATCAAGCCAGGGTATATCTGACATCAGGAGGTATCTCCTAACCCCTGCTGTAGGCACCAAGCCTCAGTGATGAGGAGAAAGCTTTTCTCTCCCTCAAGCCCCTCGTCTCTCCTCATGTTCTCTTGTCTGCTGTTGCCCACATCACTTACTCCTTTTACTTTCCACAAGCAAAAGAAATGAGAGGTATTTAGTGCCTTTCCTCAGATCCTGCTGGGGCTATGGAGAATATTCTCTGCTCTCAGCTCAGGGTCTGCCACCGCTTGCAGCTGGTGCTCCTTTGCTCACACCTGCATCAGACCATGCTAAACCAGACCTTTGGAGGGATGCGTGGGTGTCTGATATGGTGGCTGATGAGGAATTCAAGCCGGTGTTTACAACTAAGCGGACTCTTAATCACAGGTAATCAACCAGAAACCGCAACAGAAGCACTTCAGAAGGAGGTGATGAAGTGTGTGCCTTGTCCCTTGGGGGGCTGGGAGGTGTGTGTCTCAGAGTTGGGTGTCTGCAGTTCTACCAGATGCCCCTGAATGTCACCTCTGGCCTGAGTCCTGCAGGCTGGGTCTCTCTGAGCTGCGGGTGGTCAGTGTTGGTGAGGCATGTGAACTGGTCTCGAGCTCTGCAGAGTAGCCTTTGCTCCCTCCAGCAATTCTAAAAGACCTGCCCAAATTGGACATCTAGTCTTGCCCTGGGTGGTGGAAGGAAAGATCTACCCAGAAGAAGAGGTGATGGTAGCCACAGCCGAAGAAGCACATCTCTCATTCTGCACTGTCTCTGGGTCTCACACAAGCGATTCCGCCCTGGCACACGTAGGAGAAGCAGCACCTGTTATTACGACACCTTGGAAATCATCGGCAAATAGCTCTTACAAACATCAAACACGGGAGAGATAAGCACTTGGATACAAGGAGGAATTTTGTGCCCTCAATACAGCAAAGCCAGCACTGAGGAAAACATTTTCCCATAAAACCTGCAGGAAAGCTGCAGCTCTACAACGAGCGAGGGAAAGAGATGGAGAGGTACAAACCCCGGGCACCCTCCTTTCCCAGCGGAGGGAGGACGAGCTGCGGGTCTGTTCCTCACAGACCACCAAGAACTTTCAAAAAGAAGTTTGGATAAACATGTAGACGTGTATGAGACCTGAATGGAAATCTGGGGCTTTTAGTTTTGGTGTTCCTGTAAACCTCATTTTCTTCCAGGAATTTCCTTTTGTAATATCCAAATCCTCTTCAATGTGTCCAAACTCCTCATTCCTTGAGCGTGGGAATCCTAATGTCCTTGATGTGAGGTGATATCCTCTGGGATGCTAGGCTCTGTCTTGTACTGCAGGAAGCCAATCCCTTTTCCTTCTAGGTTTTTCCAGGCTTCCCAGCCCTGGAAAATAAAAAGTCTGAAATATTAGGAGCTCCCAGGAGCTGCAGGTGCAGGAGTTCTGGGAGACTGTGCGACTCAAGAAACCAGCAAGGAATGAGAGACATCCTGAAAACATCTGTTTCTTTTTTCTCAGCAGTTCATTAAAAGCTGCTCCAGTGGCTCAGAGCATGGTGATTTTTGCTTTTCTGATGACAACCTGTGGTTTTGATGGAATAGCTCCTGCCAGCTGTGGGATGTACGTTACAGCCTGGCAGAGCTGCAGTGACCAGTGTCAGCCGGGCAGGTGAGTCCTGGGCCCCCGCAGCTGGGGAGGGCAGTTGGGGTTCAGGAGCTGCCTTGGAAGGAGGCAGGAGCAGAGAGGAGCTGGGCTGCATCCAGGCAGCTCCTCCACATCTGCAGCCGGCTGCTGGAAGGACCTGGCCCTCCCCTTCTCTGCCTGTGGGGCTGTCGGGGATTGTGTTTCTCCAGAGCGGTTTCTAATTTGTTTATTGACAATGCCCAAAGCCCCCTTTTTACTCCTGTCAGCAGAGTGGATGCGGCTGTAACTGAGCAGGCTGCTCTGCCTCCTGCATTATCAGCGAATTTGCCAGCTAAGCACTAACTCCTGGACCCTTTTGTGGCTGATGCTCGACACTGATGTATAGAGCAGGGCAGCAAAACAAGTTGCCTATTTACATTTTGCTGTGCTGGGGGGTGAGAAAAATGGGGTTTTAACCACTGAATTGTCCGAGTGCATAAACAGGGAATATATGTGCATGCAGGTGGGCGTATGGCCCAGCATATAATTTCATGGAAGTCTATATCAGATCACGATTGATCTAAAATAACTGCACTTTTGTTAATGTCTAGCTATTTTGCCTCCGTTCATACTTTCTGAGTAAATCTCATGAGACGCAGGTGGCTGTGGTAAGAAGCTAACGGCCCTGGCATGATTTGCAAATTGTTTCATACAACAAGACATATATATATAACATATACATATAACAACAGCTTTCACTCAGATCACTGTGAGCAATATTTGCTTGAGACAGTTACAGGGAGATTGCTTCTAATGAGCCCGAGGGCCACACTCTCTGCACTGGGAACACCAGTGCTGCTGTTTTGTCCCTTTATCCCCCTCACTGGGCACAGAAAGCAGGGACAGGACGGGATGGAGTCACAGGCTGCTTGGGGGGTATGGGAGAAATAAAAAAGACATCAGAATAAGACATGCCAGAGGCACAGCATGGAGTGGGGCTGAAGCAAATAAACATAAGCAAAGTCATGATAACAAATAAAAGAGCGGGTATTTAAGGTCACTCACTGGCAGGGGGAAGTTTTATAACCTGCTGTTTTGCAGTGTTTAATGTATTTGTTCATCTGCCATTCTTTGGCCTCACAGTTATCCACACCTTTTGCTTTTGCCTCTCTCTAATATCAGAGCCTGTTCTATGCATGGTGCTTTGAAGGCCTTTTAAGACACCTTTTTTTTTTGCTTTTCTGGGACACTTGAAAACTGAGTCGGAGTTTAATGCAGAGGTGGTCACGAGCAGAAGTGGAAGGCTCATCCTTTGGCTTCTGCCTCAAAATCAGTCCCCCAGCAGCAAGCCGTGGCAGCTGAGTGATGGGGTGGTTGGAGGAGAACACGGTTTTGTTCGCATCGAAACCCAGCTGGCAGCGCTGGGGTCACTGCTGAAAAGTCAGCGTTTGGGCCAGAGCACACACAGTGTGCTTGGCCCAGGGGTCTCCAACTGCTTGGCAGAGATTTGATGGCAAGGAGGCGATGCAACACTTTGCAAAATATTTGGGAAGCTCAGGGTGTTTCAGCCACTGTCCTCAGCAGACAGCGCCAGCTCCTTGTGCTGCAGTGGCATCACCCAAGTTAAATTGTCCCACCAATGCCTTCAGCCTCCAGCCCAGGTATTTTTTTAAAACAACAGCAAACTTCACCAAGAGGTATTTCTCCTGTGCTCTCACATGGTCCTGCAGTCGCTTTCTGTCCAAGAAAAAGCCTGGCTTTGTCCAACCTCACTCCTGTCAGCAGCACAGTGTGGGAGCAACCACACAGGGTGGTGGTAGCCAGAGCTGGCTGGCAGCACCTGCTCCCCGTGGAGAGACTGCCAGGGCTGGCATCTGTCCTGCCAGGGGACGTGCGGGCAGGGGGGCAGGGTGTTTTGCAACATGGTGACAGGCAGGGATGAAATGTTTGGGATAAGCAGGTGTATAAGATGTGGAAATGTCCTGAGAGAAGACTAAGGATGGACTTGTAGGCTTAGGAGGGAACAGAGTTTTGGCATGACAGCCAGGCAACCCCCAGTGACAACTCCTTGTCCCTCAGGTGCCAGGCTGGCATAGCAGAGTCTCTCCAGCTCCTCTTCCAGCAGTGGTGAGGAGGAGTTCCCTGCTGGGCAGAGCTCATCCTGACAGCAGAGCTGCTGCTGGACGATGGGTTTCATCCTGATGCAGTGCCTCGGTGGAAAAAGGACCATTTCAGAGGCAGGCGGGTGGCACAGGGGTGTGGGAGAGTTGCTGGGGTTGTGCTGGGACTAGCAGCTGGAGAGAGATAGGGTGCCAGAAAACACCTTCTTCAGCCCCCACCGCTTGTAGAAGTGTGTCTTTTGTCCTGCTTTCCTGCACCCTCTCAGAGCTGCTGGCTGTGCTGAAATTACCTCTGCCAGCTCTCTGCTGCATTTTGGGCGTGCATCCTCCTGACTCAGGAGCCAGTCCGACCTCAGCAGTGCTCCAGCGTGCCAAAATCACTCCTCCGGAACTGTGTCTCCTTTAAACCTGCATGTTCGGGCAGAGGCAAAAGGGGAATTATCAGCTGCCTGGCTTCCAGCTGTTCCAGAGCCCTCCTGTTTCGCCTCCTTCCAGCAGAATTAATGGTCACAGCTGGGGAGCAGCACAAACTCCTGCCCCTGCCAGGACAGGGCTTCGCTGAGAGGCCCCCTCCCCTCTCCAGGTTACGAAAGAAATTTAAACTCTTCTAGCAGGTCACTGGCAAGACAATATTCTTAAGTCAATACCGCTCCAGGACTGAGCAAACAAGAAGGAGGTTGTTTAAAACCTTTCTGTTCCAGGTTTGGCTTGAGTACAGCCCTTGTTACGTGCGTGTAAACCCAGAGGAAAACTGCATTTGATTAACGGCGTGGTTTGCGGGGAGCATGCGGGCCTGCCCCCACTTTTAGAAATTAACCCTAAAAATAAATGTTTTGGGAGTAAACCCTGCAAGTGTCTGTGCCGTGAGGCAGCGAGGGGGAGCAGCCACCAGGAGGTTTCAGCACGTGCTCGGTGGTTATTTTGGAGAAAAGTATTTACAGGCACCAGCGTCAGCGGCCAAAGCAAACAGGGCCGTTTCCCCTTTGCTTTAGCTCAAATCGATCCTTGGCAGCAGGGGAGACAGGGAGCTGCAGCATCACCAGACTTTGGACGGGGATGTGAACTTTGGGGCAGTTTTATGGTTGCTTACAACCTTCCTTAAGGCTCTTAAGCAATGCCTCGGGGCCAGGTGGGGAACTGGACCCTACTGGCTCTTGGGCTAATGGTTGCAGACCCCTGGGGCCTGGGGGAGCTGACTTTTAAGCCACCACCAGTGTGGCCACCCTGCTGGGAGCCCTCAGGTTTGGTTGCAGAGGTGGTTTGGGGGAGGGAAGTGCACTTTGGGGGGTACCCAAACAGACCTGCTGGCAGGAGCTCTGTGGGAAGGTGCTCATCGCTCCCCACCTTGCTGGTGGTGAAGGTGCTCCTGCAGAGCTTCATTTGCCAGTGACTCCCAGTGCCCTTACTGGTCACAGCTGCCTCCCAGCAGAAGCAGGGGAGGGGGCAGCTCCCAAGGAGTCTCTGGGAGGGAAAAGGGGCTTTTCTCTGACAGCAGGCAGCTTGTCCTGAGGGATCAGGCTTTGTCCCTGACTATTCCCAGGATTTCTGACACTTCTCCTAGGAAAATCCCACAAAGCCAGCCATGTGGAATGAGGACCTGGCTTGGCCAGAGGCTGTGAGGGTGCCTGCTTGGGGGGCTGCCTCCAGTCCTGAGGGGCAGCTGGGGTAAAGCTGTGAACTGGGGTGGAAGAGAAGTCCTCGGGATGTTTCAGGGCTGTGTTTTGGGCTCATCAGTGACAAACCTGCCCAGCAGACTGGGCAGCAGTTTATTATTTAGATGTACAAACCCTCTACTGGCTTCTGTTCTTAAATTAACACGAAGCCTTCTCTCAATAAATACATGTTCCCAGGAACTTTGCTTCAGAGTGCTTGTAACTAAGGAGATTTGGCCTGTTAAGATGTCCTGTGGAGAGGCGGCCGAGTTTCCCTGTTTCTTAGCAGGAGCTCCAGATGGTTTTACTGTTTGTCAGGAGGGACTGCAGATACACCACCTTCCCCTCAGCCCAACACACACACACACACACACACACAGTTTCTCCTGCCATTTACCACATCATGGGAGGCTTTTTACTTCATGGGTGCAACTTCTGCTGGTTTCACCCCAAGTGAAAAATTCAGCCTGAATTGCTCTTGGAGCAGATGCTCTGCAATGTGACCATCGAGAGAGCAGAGCAGAGAGCTTGGCAGGAGCAGCTTGCTCAGAAAAGCATTTTTTTCTGATGCAGGAGTAAATCCACGTGCAGAGTCATGAGTCAGAATGTGACACTGGAACAGGTTGCCCAGAGAAATGGTGGATGCCCCATCACTGGAAGTGTTCATGGCCAGGTTGGACAGGTAACCCAAGCTAGTGGAAGATGTCCCTGCCCATGGCAGGAGAGTTGGTCATTATGATCTTTGAAGTCCCTTCCAACCCAAAGCATTCTATGGTTCTATGATTGCTTACGAAATGGGAGTGTTGGTGGTTCACCAAAGGTCCCTTACCCACTCTGGGTGTGACTGCAGAGACCCCAGGGCTCCCTGAGGGGTCACATCAGGCTGGGCACACATGGGTAGCCAAGCACGTGGCCACACACCCAGGAGGGAGCCTAGGGGACGAACAGGAGCATCAGCAGGTCTAGTTCCAGAATCCACACCTGCAGGTCCCAGTCACGTATGTGCTGTGGATCTCCTGAGCCTTTGTCACAGGGAGAAGACTGAAGACGGCAACATCCAGGACTGTAAACACCTTTCTCAAGAAACCCTGTGGATTTGCTGGGACAAGGGAATCTGTCTGGTGATTCTTGGGTAAGGTCTGAATACAAACCCGTGTGAGAAGGTGTTGTCACAGGGAGGGTGTTGCTGCCACATGGGCTGTGGGTCCCTCACTCTGGCCCCAGCTCAGTGCACGTCAGGTGGGCAGGTTGCAGACAGGCACAAGAACCATCTACCCTGTATTTCCTGCATGCTGCAAAAAACAGCCAAAATTGCTGGTGGACCTGAGCTGACACTGTGCTTCATTCCAGTGCCTCTGGGCCTTGCTGTCCCCTCTGTCCTGGGTGTCTCTTCCCAGGCCTGGCTCCTCCACTCCTTCCTCTTCNGCTCTAGGGAGAGGTGTCCCTGCCCATGGCAGGGGGGGTTGGAACTTGATGATCTTTAAGGTCCCTTCCAACTCTAACCTTTCTATGATTCTATGATTCTATGATTTTCTCTTCACATGGTGCCACCACCATCGTCCTGGCCTTGTGGGGCAGCAAACACTGCCAGGGCTCCTTGCTCACCCTCCAAGCTGCTTGATCCACCCCAGTGCCCTTGCATGGACGGTGTCAGGGGCCAGGGTGTGAGCTGGTTTCTAGGGGTGCTTATTACTGAGCACAGGTGCCCACAGCGCTGGCTCCATCTCCTCGCCAGCTCCTGTTGTACCATCCTTGAGTTGAGAGACTGACAAGGGGTGTGAACAGCAGCCAGGATTTTGCGCTCCAGCATATACACAGGCACAGAGTGTGAAAACATCCACCTCCTCTAATTATACGCTGTTCTTTCCAGTGAAGCTTTTACAGCTACCGGTGGCATGACAATGACTGGGGTGGGGGGCTCAGCTTCCCAGGTTCTCTGACTGCTTGCTTTCACCTGCTGCACCCGTTTCCAGCTCTCCCAGTTAAAGCATCTGCAGCCAAGCAGTGCTGGAGAGAAAGGGGAAGCTGAGAAAACTGAAAGCCTCAGGGAACAAAAGCCATTCCCCAGAGGGGCTCGACTCCTTTCTCTTCCTCTCTCTAGATACATTTAAATGAGTCTGCTCTTTAATTGCATCTTTAAGAGTCCTGGCCCTTGCTCGGTAACTGTTGCTGAGGCTGCAGCGTTGCCCTTGATGACAAAGGATGAGGCACGGGGAGGGCTGGAGTGGAGGAGCCAAGGGCACCGGGTGGCACCAGCAAGAGCAGCTCCGTTACTGCATGGTCTCTTCTGGTGTGACATCTGGTGAGTACATGGGCAAGGAATACTATCATTGCCAAAACGTGTGTCATCGAAGCAGGGCTCTGCATTTATTCATGCTGTCAGAAGTAAGCCGCTGGGCAGCAGAGCGAGCTCTACACAGCAAAAGAGGCTGGAGAAATTCCAGTTGGCTCATGGTATTTGGGGTGAGGAAGCAAAACTCCCCTGCTGATGACAGCTGCCCTGCCCCCCCCCAACCCCGTCACACCAGCCGGCAAAACAGGGGTGTCGCATCCGCGGCTGCGGAGCAGGCAGCATTGCTGCAGGGTGCTGCTCTTTCTTCTGCCAGACCAGATGGTCCTGATCCACAGGTCTGGGATCCAGCTCTTTCCTGTCACAAATCCCTGCGATGCCATCACGGCATCTCCAGCCTTCAAAGGAATTCAGTGTTTTGCCTTCCAAACAGCTTATTGCCAGCGTCTCCGTGCATCCCAGGGCAGGATGCCATCTAAGAGGAATAACAGCAATAACACCGGCGTCAGTCAGGAGTGAGAGCTGCAGCTGCCTGTGCAAACCCCACAGCCATAGTCTCTCTCTGTTGTTTTTTGTTGTTGTTGTTGTTGTTTTGGGGTTTTTTTTGGTGGTGGTTTGTTTTTTTCCCAGAACTGTAACCATGTCTTCAGAGAAGATTTTGTCAGGCTTCATCTCCTCCGCTACAGAGAGAGACATCTCCCTGTTCCTGCCAGCTGTGAGGGGAACCCCTGCGCTGAGCTGGGGTACCCCATGACACAGCCCACCCTGCACAGCCCTCCCGACAGGGAACACCATCCACACACCCGTCCCACCGGGTGTCTGAGCACACAGTGATATTTGCCGGTGGTGTAGGGAGAACTACTGCATACAAGGCAGAGATGAGCAACCTTGGTGTTTTCAATGATGAAGCTCAGGTCTTTATATCCCCACATACAAAAAGAAAGAAGACGTTGAAAATGGGAAATGCAGCCTTTTCCTTCCCAAAAAACCTCTCGCACTCTGTCTCAAACTGTGAAACAAACAGAAACTAATTACTGACCATAGGCTTTTAGGAGAAACAAACACCTGAGAGGCCCCTCTCCTGGCATCACCTCTGCTCCGACCTTGCGGGATAACATAATAAACACTGAGCTTTCAGCACAGCCCTTTATTAAAGACACCAGCATAGCTCCTACATCCCCTTGCCAAGATTTCGGGGGGCTGGCTGGCTCACTGCAGCCCCAGGTGGACCTGGAGAGGGAGAGGTGATGGGACGGGCCCGTGCAGGTGGGATACCAAAGCCAGCGCCTGGATCCATCTGTTGAGAGGCTGTGGAGGAAGGTGATGGTCCTCATGGTGGCCCAGCAGCTCTGTGGCACCTGGGAGGGTTCAGGGGAAACCACAGCACCTGAAAGAGCAAAATCTGTTCATCTCAGGTTTGCTGTCCCCCAGGGGGGCCTGGCTGGGGAGGGGATGAGGCCAGGCTCTGGGAGATATGGAGCTGTTTGCTCAAGGGGGGAGTTGGTGCAACTCTTCTTGTCCCAGGGATCAGGCAAAGCCCGAAGCAAATATCTCCGTTCAGTGTTGGCAGGAAGAATTGGAGATTTATTTTTTAGGATGATTCGGAGAGGATTATTTCCCCACAGTTGTAAACCAGGGTGAAAAGGTCACGGACACCGTGGGGTTGCTGGTTGGCTTTGTCATTCTGGTTTTTTCCATCCTGTGTGAGCCTTTCTGCCACCCTGACACACAGAGCTGCAGCACGGAGCTTCAGTGGCTGCTGGAACAGCAGTACTTATGCAAAGAAATGAAATAAAAAAGAAACCATCTAGATCTGTCACAGCTGGCGTGTGTTTTCTCGGCGTAACTGTGTTTGTGCTATGGCAAATACGTTTCCTTCTCTCTCCTTAGATGGAGCCTTTTCCTTTTTCATCCTGTGACCACCACAGGTTGTGAGGAGACTGTCTGGTGTGGGCTCAGCCTTCACAGATGAAAAAAAAGAGCAATTCTGGACATTCAAAGGGAAACTCTCCATGGCAGCTAATGCAGTGCTGCCTCCTGATCTCTGCAGAGCCACCGAGCTCATCCACTGTGAGCTTGAAACATCAAATATTCCCTAATTAACCTCAAGGGCTGAGTTGCCTCTCCCCAGCTGCCAGGCTTACAGCCACTCCTGATGTGACTGAGGTCACCTGGGACAACTAAGGGGGTGACAAGTCTGGAGTAGCACCAGTGGGTTGGTGAAGCAGCCTTGATCAGAAGGGGGTGCAGACTGTGGCTCCAGACTGTCAAGGCTACTGAAGCTCTACCAGGACAAGATGGAAGCATCTGTTGTACAGACAGACAAATGCACCTCTGTGGGGTTTCCTGGGGTATGTCCCTCAGCCCCACACGATCCCCAGCTTGAGCTGTGAATCCAGGTGGTCCCCGTGGGCACCAGAGTGCAGAGACACCTGGGCACTGCTGTCTGCAGAGGCTGGCAGCAGCTCAGCCGTCCTGCCCCAGGGTGACATAGAATCATGGAATGGTTAGAGTTGGAAGGGACCTTAAAGATCATCAAGTTCCAACCCCCCTGCCATGGGCAGGGACACCTCCCACCAGAGCAGGTTCCTCCAAGCCCCATCCAGCCTGGATTTGAACACTTCCAGGGACGGGTTATCCACAGCTTCTCTGAGCAACCTGTTCCAGTGCCTCACCACCCCCACAGCAAACAATTTCTTCCTAATATCTCATCTAAATCTCCTCTCTCACAATTTAAAACCACTACCCCGCGTCCTGTCACTAGACTTCCTGACAAAGAGTCCCTCTCCAGCTCTCCTGGAGCTCCCTTCAGATCCTGGAAGGCTGCTCTTAGGTCTCCCCAGAGCCTTCTATTCTCCAGGCTGAACAGCCCCAGCTCTCTCAGCCTGTCCTCACAGGAGAGGTGCTCCAGCTCCCTGATCATCTTTATGGCCTTCTGTTGGACCTGTTCCTGACATCCACAGGTCAGCGAGGACAGTGGCTTTTCCAAGCCACTTGTGGTGGTTGTCACCAGTCTGCTGTGGCATAGTAGGAGTCACGCAAGGAAGCCGGGGTGGAGACAGTATGTAGACAATAGAGGAGGTAAAGCTGGAGGAAACCAGCACTCAAAGAGCAGTTTGTCTGGAGGTGTCTTGGTTTCATTCCTTCTTTCTCTTAGGCACACACGGAAGTTGGGATGTCATGCTTCTAAACTGATTTCTACTGCTGTGTTTGGATTTTCATTCTCCTCATCAAAGAACCTGTGCTGCTACCTGCAGCACCTTGGCATGCAAGACATTGCTACCAGCTTGGCAGAATTCTCCTGCAAAGGCCACCTCCCCGTGGCCTCCAGCCACCCAAGCTGTGCTTCCCTCATTTTTGAGATTAATTTATCAGTTCTCTGTAAGAAGAGTTGCCTTTAGCAGTAGCTTTTGCAAATTGCAAGGTCATTAAAGCATTCACACCACCTCCTCAGCAGCAGATCGTTAAAGGCCCATCTGAAGCAATCACAAAGCACAACTTTTGCATGGAAAGGTGTTAAACCATGCTAAGATAGCGACCAAAGGACATCATGTGAGCCTGGCTTTGCCTTGCAAATGTCCCACTGCAGAACATTTTTCAGATGGCTCCCTTGCTTAGTTTACAGTTTTGGCACCCACGGATAAGAAGTATGACAGAAACTTCACAACTAATGAAGTCACACAGGTATGGTACTCAGTGGAAATATGAATTCTGGCCGTTTAAACAGATCCAGAACCTAGTGGACACTTTATTACATTCATTCTGAAGGGAACAACCTTAATTTTATTTATAGTGGATGTTTCACTCTGTTGGAAGTTTTGTATTTACACCTTTCTTGAGGCAACAAGCTAAGAATTGTGCACATAAGCAGACAAAAGTAAGGAAAGCATGACATGGAAATGCCCCTGCTAAACTGCATATTAATAAAACAACTGGAAATCAACTCTTCAGTTATCTGCCTTGTTACAGCCTCACTGGCAGACACCTTCTATCAGTTATTAACTGACAGTCCAACTATTTTGGACTAGCAAGCTACACAGGTTTTGCAGCACCAACAGCAAATGCATTAGAGCAGTAGCGACCCTGAGATTTATGGCCATGTTGCTGTAAGTTTCATACAATAATATCTGATATGGTATGGTATCAACATGAGAGCAAGTTACTCTTCGTGAAGCCAAGAACCACCTGCAATTCAATGCTGCTTCAACTCAGATAAGCACATCTGCATTGGAAATCTGCTATGTCCAACTAATCATGTCAGAGATGAGCAGAGCTGGGCAGAGAATGGCTGGAGAACAGCCCTGAGGAGAAGGACTTGGGAGTGCTTATGGATGAGAAGCTCAACATGAGCCGGCAGTGCGCGCTGGCAGCCCAGAAACCAACCGTATCCTGGGCTGCATCAAAAGAAGCGTGAGCAGCAGGGCCAGGGAGGGGATTCTCCCCCTCTGCTCTGTGCTCCTGAGACCCCACCTGGAGTCCTGTGTCCAGCTCTGGAGTCCTCAACATAGAAAGGACATGGAACTGTTGGAACAGGTCCAGCGCAGGGCCACCAAGATGATTAGAGGGATGGAGCACCTCTCCTATGAGGACAGGCTGAGAGAGCTGGGACTGTTCAGCCTGGAGAAGGCTCCGGGGAGACCTGAGAGCAGCCTTCCAGGATCTGAAGGGAGCTCCAGGAGAGCTGGGGAGGGACTGTTTGTCAGGAAGTCTAGTGACAGGACGAGGGGTAATGGTTTTAAATTGGAAGAGGGGAGATTTAGATTAGATCTTAGGAAGAAGTTCTTTCCTGTGAGGGTGGTGAGGCACTGGAACAGGTTGTCCAGGGAAGTTGTTGATGCCCCATCCCTGGAAGTGTTTAAGGCCAGGTTGGATGGGGCTTGGAGCAACCTGCTCTAGGGAGAGGTGTCCCTGCCCATGGCAGGGGGGTTGGAACTTGATGATCTTTAAGGTCCCTTCCAACTCTAACCATTCTGTGATCCTGTGTCCTCAGTCTCAGTTTCAGAATAGGCATGCTAACCTCAACTTACATTTTCATGGTGGTTTTGCTGGTGAAAATCCCTTGTTGAATCATCTAAAGACAAGTAACAGCTACAAAACCAGCGAACACTATTCATGTTTAACTGTTTATTGAAAACCATAACTTTAAAAAGGTATGGAGACTGTCCAGAGATACAAATGGGAGATAGACACCTCACTTTAAGGTGTTTAGGAGGCCATTCGTAATCTCCTGTAACACTTCAAAAGTGGCACTTGAATAATTTTGATATTGTGTGGAAACAGCACAGAAGAATCACTGTGTTTTCCTGGGCACCTTGGATCAGATGACAGAAGATCAGGAACAAACCCCAAACACCTATAACCATCTCCTCTGCTCCTCTGTCATAAGGAGGCTGTTTTTCTGCATGGCTGTAACACTATTGTATCTTAAACACATGGAAACTTTGTCAGGCATAGTCCACACCCAAGAAAAACAATGATAAACTCCAAGAGAAGAGACAAAAGCAGACAATTCCTATGACACTATGAAGAAAAGTTAAAATTTCAAGTTGGAGTTGCTGCAAATAAGCCATCTTTAAAAAGCCCTCCTGAAATATCAACTTAATTCGTAACAAATCATGTGCTGTGTAAAACTGGAAATACGTTTGCTAAACATTGTACCTCAAAAGAAAATTTAAAAAGAAAGAAAAAATATTTAAGGAATTTTCAGAAAACTAAAGAGTTGACAACCTCTGCTTTCAACTAGAACGCTCAATTTATTGCCTCATAGTGAGCAGTCCCCATCTTACCAAAAGCCATTAAATGGTTTTTATATTATTCTAATAATAACAACAGTAAGTTTACTTCTGCCTTATTTTCATGTACCTTTCCTCATAAAGGACTGTGGTTTAGTGTTCACAAATTAAAAAAATATCTGTAAATGTACAAAAATAAAGCTTAATAGTACACAATATAAAAAGTGATACATTTCAAAACCATCACATCATTATTATTATCAAAAAGTGCACTACAATTAATCTGCAGGTCAGAGATGCTTTGATCTTGGACATAATTTCCACGATTAAGTCCTCAACAAAGTTTTCCATCTTCTTAATTATATAAGAAACCTTTCATCCACCAAGGTTTTAGATGCCAAATTCTTCTGCCCAAGCGTATTACGAATAAACCTAAATATCTAAGGACATTTTAGAAAAGAAGTATTAACAAAGAAATGCTTCAAACAGGATGTTTAGTACCTAACATAAAAGAATAACTTCATATTCTCTTTAAATCATAAATAACATGAGTCAGGTTCTTAACTCCCTTTAGTGTTTTTGAAACATTTTCCGCTATCTTCCCACCCAGAAATCTGATATAATTACGTGATTCATTTGAACAGGTATTTGTGGTATTTACTGAAAGTTGTTTGTAGCCTCTTTATTCCTGACTGGCTTGTGAATAAAATTAACTTCTCACCAGACTCTTTGACAATCCCTCCCTCAACCTATTTTATAAGCTCTCGGTATCATCTTCCATCACTGCATATTGCTAACTTACTGCCTTAATTATCTAATTAACTATCTAAACTTCCATGCTAACCCACATTTCCAAAATATGACTTTGTTATTGAATTGAAATTTACCTCTTGTTGCAAATACGTTAGAATAGCTGCTAAAACAAAGCTTTGGGAAGCCAGATCCACAATGGAGAAGAACAGGGTATCGAAGATGAGCAGCGTTGTCTCATTGCCATAATAGAGAACGTCGCTGAAAGACTGTCCTTCATCTACAGAAAGAAGATAATTTTGGAAAAATTGTTATTTCCATGAAGTGCAAGTTTGTGGAATTCATCAGTCCACGCTGAGAAAGCTGACAAGAAAAGGGAGAGTCAGAGGAAGAGCTAGTTCTGGAATTCTGTGGCATCACAAGAGCTAGTTAAGTCATTCTATTTAAAACAAATCATAGAATCACAGAATTGTCAGAGTTGGAAGGGACCTTAAAGATCATCAAGTTCCAACCCCCCTGCCATGGGCAGGGACAACTTTTTCACTTATAAAATGGCTTTATGTTGATGGAGCACAACAGGAAAAGCCCATGTGCAACTCTATTCACTCCTGTTTGTTTAAAAAAGGCTGCTTTGAACAAGAAGCTTTGTCACTGCTGTAACTGCTTGGTCACTGAAATTTTTAGCAAGTGTTAATTCTGGCCCAAACTCAATAAAATAATAAAAACATACGCTTAAAGCCTTACTTAGGAGGAGGTTCAGAGCTTAATGTTATCTTCATTCGTTGGTTAACAGTTTCTCAGAAAATGGATCATTTAAGCTTAAAATACCTTTTTCATTGCCAAAGTAGTCTAGAGCACTTATCCATTTCTTTACTTTATCGAAAAGTACCACTTTCAAAAGAGAAAAGAACACTTAAAACAAACAATTCCAGAAAACAGATTCTTTTCCCTCTCTACTTTTTAAGAAAAATGTCTAATGCAAGTTTTATTGGAAACAGCCTATTTTCATTACAAATTCTCCATGTCCTACTGCCAACTAATCCTGATTTGTATCTAAACTTTTGGGAACCACAGCAGTAAAAACCACCAATGTATTTATGATATATTTATATTGATGCTTATGATTATGAACTTTGAAACAATGGCAGTCAAAAGTCCAAACCTTTGTGTTTTGCACAATTTGGAGATACCACATCACGCTTACACACTTAATTCTAACTCAGACATTGCATACGTGACAATATTTAGGGGTGAGTAGACCTGGGGTTTAGAACAGGGTTTTGGAATGACTGATATTCCAAGGTGTGGAAACACAGACTGAGGCTGAAGAAAGTCCTGGTAATAGTTTAAAGGCAGATACTGGCAACATTTATTACTACACATAGTGCTTCACCATGAGAGGGGAGAACAGCCCAAACCTTTAATGAATTAGGTGTAGCTCAGACATCTAGAGTGAGCAAAAATATCAGGCTACAACCATGGCTAGTTTGAAACCATGTGCTGCATCCCCCATGGTTTCAGATTCAAATCAGACTTCAGCTTTTCCAGCTCCAGTGTCACACAGCAGGAAAAGCTCTGCAAAGCTCAGGGATGCACATTGTTCTTATTGCATAAGAGTAATGATATATTTAGGATGTGTAATGGTCACCTGGTAATATCTATGGGTTGGATTACAGTTCTGATAAGGTTTAGAGTTTCTGAACTGTGAGCCTGAAGAGCTCAAAATGAGGGCTTGCATCATCTTGGATCACTAAGTTAATGCTTAGTTTTCATGCAGGTGATGGCCATATTTATGGTAAGAGCTAGAATGGGGGTCTGAGCTAGGGTTTGCAAAGATAATTTTGGATGGATTCTGTTCAGTTCTGGGACTGAGGAAGCAGACTGTTATGAGGACTGAGTTCACAGCTCATATTTTGCTGCAATGTGGACACTGGTCTGCAGACCATGTCCACTAAGGTTTCAGAAACTTGGAAGGGGAGGACTTAATACTGGAGATGCAAGTATTAGTCATCTGGCAGTAATTACGGACAGGACTTTAGAGCCTTGGTGTTTCACAGCATCAGTCTTCCAGGGATTTGTGTTTAGGAACCTAGGTTGAAGGTTGAGATACGGTCAAGAGCTTTCACTAAATCTATCTTTAATACATGTACTGGTCACTTGGAAATACTTATGGGTAGGTTTAGCATGGGCTTGGGATTCAGGATGATACACTGGAAAACCCAGATCTGACTGATTTTGAGCAGCTCCAGGGACCAGCATCAGAAGCAGTGCCATCTCTTTTTCTGCTGGAATACTCATTCTTGCTGTAGGTATTGGCAATGCTTAAAAAGCTTCAAAATAAAATATTCAAGAACCCAAATTCCTTAGTGGTGTCTGAAAAAATGAGTGGTGTATTAACATCAAGTATTCCACTACAACATCCTCACTCTATCAATATCCTCTTTAAATAAGTTGTCTTTCTGTACTTTTAGTTGTTTCTTAAGAAATTTGGTTCTATATAAAACAAACAAAAAAACAGGATGGAACTATTTAAATCTCATGGGTCTTCTTTCCATTTACAAAGTGGATATGGATCTAGATAGCAAGTCAAAGGAGCACTTTGTAAACATGTGCACGTCTCCACACAGCACCCTTTCAGTCACCTAAATTAAAAATTTGCAGTCCAGCAACAAATTATAAATAGGATTTCTGTAACCTGAAGAACTTCTCTTAAATACCTCCCTCACAAGCAGGCATTTTATGACCAGTAAAGTCCAGTTTAGACTTAAAACCTGAGAAGGAAATCTACCCAAAAACCCTGTATGCTTATAATAGTACAAATACCAAATCACAAATCTTTATACCATTGTAAAAAATACTCTTCTCTATTGGTTCCATGAATTCCATGCCAAGAATCCGTTCAAGCAGCAACTTATCTTTAATAATATAATCCATTTCTTTATGAACCTGTAAGAAAAAGCAAAACAATACTTCTTGGTTTATGGTTTCGAAGAGAAAGTTCTCACAAAGTGAAGCACAGCTAGGTAGATCTTTATGAATGAAAAAAGCACTGGTCTATTTCAAGACAAAAATAAGTACATAACAAAAAATGATTTGTCATATTTAAGAACAGGCTGTGCTGTTGGACAGTATTCCTTTTTTTTTTCCTGAATGAAGCATTGTTCCAGCTGCCATAAAGTCTTCAACAACAAGTCTTTAAGCACACATGCTTAAAGAGAAATTACATTCTTTCAGATGTACAATTTTTAGTCTTTGCTTACTATACTTATATTTTCCTTAATATTAGCAACGTCAATATACATACGTGATCAATAAAAGAACTGAGAAATTTGTTCATGGTGTTGTACGCCCTTGTGCTTTGTTCAAAAGTATTTGCAGATGAGTCCAAAAGCCTTGCAGGACCACGCTTCTGAAATACAACATGACCATGACTTCAGTGGAAAAATGACATATTTTAAATAACATTTACAGAATACAAATATTTTACTCACTCTTGTCAGGCTTTCATGGATCCTGTCATAGTGCAGTCGCATTTTTCTTGAAATGGAAATTTGAAATGTCTGGCCATCTGTGTTCGGTAACAAACCTCTCTGACTACATAGATTTTCCTATACAAATAAAACAATTGGAAATTAATATTATTAATGTCATTCATAGACCCCCAAAAGTCAAAGGTTTTAAATTTCCTCTCATTCTTGTAAACGTAGTACTTCATATCTCTAAATATTTGAATCCACTGCACTCTTGGTTCTAACATAGCAAGAATTTCTTAGGACATGAAATCCTGACCCCTGCTGTCACACAGGAATGTTCCCCTTTTCACTTGCCTTCAGTTCATTACCTTCTGACACATCTTTTGACACACACTCTGAAACCCTTTCTTTTATGTTTATCACTTATTCTATACATGTCCTGCTTTTTTGTGCTTTGGATTCCTGACTTCTTCCACAGGTTTTTCAGGTCAAATTTAATAAACCTCAAAAACCCCAAGAAAATTCGACATCTCCATAGGGCAAAATATTGCTTTTACCAAAAATTGTATTAAAATAAGCAATAAGGAAAAAAATATAGGAACACACAAGTCAAAAATATTACTAAAATATTTCAATGTTCAAGATGTAATTTTCATGTGGTTGTTTTTTTCTGTCCATTTATCTTTGAAATAGCAGTATCCTTTATCTAAGGTACTTTCTTCTTGTCCCTAAAGATGCAAGATGTCATGAAATTTAGTGCAAAATGCTCCAATCTTGTATTAGATATTTTACATTTGCCTGATCTTGCATTAAAGGTACAACAAACTAGAAAAAATCCTTAATTAATTTCTACAAAGAACAGGTTATAACACCAGGAGAAGAGAAGGGATAAAAGAATTTATTTGAAGAGCAGATGTTACTTTATTAGGAGCTTTTCAGATTTGTCTCTTTATGAAAGCTTTCTGGTGTGCATCTTGTTTAATGTGGTCGTGAGCTTACAAAAAGCTTCAATATCAAAAAGAAGGTTCTTAAATACATTAAAAATTTTTTAGAAAACCAGGAATTTTGTATCTAAGAAATCTGAAGAAGTAACAGAGAAGAAATAGTAAAGAAAGATGAAGAGCTAGTTAAAAGAAGTATTGAGCCATATATTTATGCACCAACAGCTGGTATCTTTTAAGTATCCTAACTTGGTGCAATGCAATGCACAAGTGCAGATCTATAATGCAAAGGTGGGGGTTTTTTCAACAAAGTAAACAATTAGAGCAGGTATAAACTTGAATACTTTTACTTACTGCTTCTCTCTTTAGGTTCATATTCATTTCTTCCATATTGGTATCTGCATGTCCATGCACAGAGCGACCATGGATGTAATAACCGAAGCAGCTGTGTGACAAGACAAACACTGAAATCTAAGAGATTGGGGAAGAAAAGAATACTTAATTAAACATTCTTGGTTTATTTTTTAACTGTTGAATTCACAGTGGAGATCAGCAAGACCAGCCCCTCCACAAATACAAAGTAGGCAGGTACCAAAATGATTACGGCAGAAAAATATTTAATAACCCTTTCACTGATTAATTTTATCTATGTTTAACTAGAAACATACACCAGTTTCAAGTTTAGTTTATCAACACCAAGGATCACTGCTTAACTACACAGAGCAACAAATTAAAGCAAAGTTACTAGTTTTTATTTTGATTAAAAAGTTATTGCTGTGATAAATAATACATATGCATGATTCCAGCTGAACTCCCAGGAGACTATTTAATAGGATTTAATTCAATGATACAATGCTTATACATCACATAAACCCCCAAATTAACACCCTCTACAACCCATGCACTATGTGGATGTTTCAGAGGAATAACCAAGACTGGAAAGGCTGATAAAAGGGATTAACCTCTATATTTTTCAAAAGTTCTGGACAAATTAACTACTCCAACTGCACTCTAGTTAGAAAGAAATTCCTGCAGCACAAAGCTTCATGACTTATATTTAAATTAGAGAAAGGCAAGTAGTTTAGATGTAAGTGAAAATGCATGAAAAAGGTGGTAAGTGTCCAACAGGGACAACCATGAAGTTGAGCAGCTGAGGGACAACCACAAGACAGGAGCAGAAATATAAGCATATTAAATAAAACCAAGGCAGCTGTGCCTGTAAGGCAAATTAATACAGTGCAAACCAGCAGACAGAAAGGCAGCAAATGGTTCCATGCCTAATTTCTGTCATAATTTGTTACTTTTTAATTCTCTATGAGCATATGTAACCAATTTAACTTCAAAAAACATAAACCTAAAAATCACACATCTAGAAGAACATCTTGATACCTATAGTTCCAGAACCTTTTCCCAATTAATTTTTAACTGAAATCTTCCTGTAGATTGGATGAATAAAGTGATTTGAAAGAGACATTGACTTTGGCTGTTAGCTAGTAAACTCTGATTAAATTAAATTAATATATATCATTGAATATTCTTAGAACTCTCTTATGTATTATGATATCAAAAATGCCACTATAGAAACGAGACAAAGAAATACTTACATTGCTCATGCAACACAAATCAACAAATTGGCTTATCTTATCTTCAACAAATCTTTCATAAAACACAGAAAAAAATACAATCTGAAAAAAAATCAACAAAATTTGCTTTTGTTAATTAATCAGATTTGACTTTATTAAGCAATTAGCTTCACAGTTTAACACCACAAACTACAGACTTGTCTAGTGGCCACCATTGCATTGGGCTCTATGAAACAGCACTGACATCCTTCTTCTACGAAGTTAAGTTGAAGCAATAACTTGCTTTTCATTTTAGAGATGTTTCAAAGTTGTTTACAACAAAACAAAGTAGTTGCATAAATTCACATCTTTGAGAGGATTAGAATTCTGACTACAAAGTAAGATGTCTCATAGCTCAGAGGGCTTGAATTCTAAAAGTCTACCATGCTAAAGCAGCTAAAAGACTAGATCCAGCTAACCAGTTAAGAATATACCCAATATGATAGATAGTATGGATGGCCTAGTGATATATCCTAGCTTCCAACATCAGCCTGGAAATGATAATTCAGTATGTCATGTGTCTCACCTACCTGTAAGAAGGCAATGGCAAGCCAGAGTGCAGCAGACACACCAAATCTTAAAATGCGGCTCCAAGGAGCTATGTAACTCTCACTGCTTCTTGAAAGACTGGAAGAAGAATCCATTAAAGCAAGGTTTGAAAATCCCACCACCTGAAAAGATAAGAAAGTCAGTATAGTGACATGAGGCAATGAGTGGCATTAATTATGACCTTGTTGTTTCCATCATAAAAGGACGTGAGAATCAAGTGGGAAAAATAGTCCATGTTCACTAAGATAGAGCCCAATTGTATGATTCAGAGTTATTACTGAGAAACATAATTAAAACCATACACTGTATGCGTATGTGTTGATACATAAATTCAAAAACATGCAGCTAAATCTCAAGAAAAGCCAACGTTGATTTTTACTGAAAAACTCCAAAAGATTCTACTGTTAGACTGTGTATTATTCTGATATAATTTCTGCCAAATTTCAACTTTTTGGTTCTATATATCCAGTGTTTCAGTTACAGAGCAAGATGTTGATCATTCTCTAACCAAGAGTTGCCTCTCCCTTCTAGTAATATCAGTAATACAAGGAGTAACCTGAGGAAGGCAGTTAATTTTGGGAACAGGTACTCTCTTTTCTCCCATTCCTTCCACATAACATGGCACCTAAGTTGGTCCTGACCAGTATTTACCAACAGCAAAAATACAGATATAGTAAAAGAGGGAAGTTTGGAGTTTTTACAAAACTTAGATTAAAATAAAAGTAGGAAATTTAAAAACAGAAATATAAAAACGAGTAGGAGTATTAAAAATATGCAACAGAACCTCACATAAATGACTATATGCCACAAGCTTTAAGAATACTCCGCAAAATAAGAGTAATTACCCAACTACAGAAGAAACAAACCAAAATGTTTCTGAAAAGCTAAAGCACAACTTCCCACATATATCTAAGTTGTAACTGAAGGCACATAGTGCCTGCTGTTACACCAGCAGGAACTGAACTGGCACATTTCATTTCCTGCTTTATACAAGGTCACTATGGCAAATCAGCAGGAAGAAAGCTCAGCTCAGACAAATATGAAACCAGAAATAAAGCTGTAGACAGTGGCAGGAGGGAGCCAGTACACAAACAAAGAATTGAGTGTGTACACAGTTTTATCAGTCTCTTAAGCCATTTAGGATAACTCATTACCTTAAAAAAAAACCAAACAAAGCTAACAAAGGCCTCTCGGGTAATCAACGGCTGGTTTGGTTATTTTTTTAAGTCTCCCTTAATGAAATAGTGTCATGAACTATACATATATATATATATATAAATTTAAAAATGTATTAAAATAATTATTTTGCTAAGTTATGTATCTTAAGTGAACTTGAAGGTGATCTGCTATTACCACAGAGAATGCAAGAATTAAAAACTAGACCCTTACACTCTGGTTGTGAATCAGAAAAAAATTAATAATAACAATAATAATTGTAGTAATAATACCTCCAGAAAAAAAAGAACTGCAAGCACTTGAAAGAGGGGATTTATCTTCCTCACTGTCTGAATTTCATTCCATTCATTTGCTATAAAATATGTCCTCCATATGCTCACAGGTGCAGCAGCACTTTTAATAACACCTTCACCTAAAAAGAACACATAGAATAAAGCTCTGAAATTTAATACAGGAGAGTAATATTCAAATTTAACCAAAGTTGTTTATATAAGAACAAGCACAGTTTGAGTTACCTTCAACTGCTTTAAGTACTTTGCCCTTAGGTCTCTCCCAGTCAATAAAGAAAATATCTATAGTAAGTTGTGAAACCAGCAATTGTAAGAATTGCAGAGCCTAAGAACGAAAAAGGAGAAATATAACAAGGACAGCAACAGCACAAAGAAACAAACATTGCATCTCTACCAAGCAATGTACTTGACTACACTTGAGACTGCAACTTCATTATCAACTTTTGATGCATCCTTCTTTTTAATTTAAAAGCTTGGGATAATGGTAAATCATGTGATGGTGTCCAAAATGATGAAGCAAATACAGAAAAGTAACAAATTCCAAAAAATCCCATAACTTATTAACTTGTATTATGAATTCCAATTCATCATAATATCCATAACTACTAAAATATTTGTATGTCCCATGAAGACAGAATACCAATCTCTGAATTCTACAAGTATGTTTAAACATAATTATTTTAATTATCTTCTTTTTAATCAGGAACTGACAGCGCTTATCCTCTGCTTTAGAACAGAGCACCTGCTTTCTTGATGATGGTGTTATTTGGGTTTCCTCACACCTTTACCCTTGAAAGAGTAATATTCCATAGATCATCTTCCTTAGACATTTGTTTCGCTACAAAGACTCCACAAAACGTATTTCTATGGAAAAAATGACTTAATTCTTAGAATGAAATAATTGTTTACCTCTATACACTAATACAATGAACTGTACAAGATGTTTAAAAACAAGCCTACTGAAAATATACAGAAGCATATATTGAAATGTCTTTAATGTCTGAGGAAAAAAATATTTACCTTTAAGCTAAATGCACATGCTATGTATGTAACAAAATCTTCTTCTTGAGATGGAAGTGGTAAAAGGACAGAGACAAACTGCTGAGCCTAGAATTGAGAAATTATATTGAAACAGTATGGATGGCATGTGTAACAACATACCAAGTGCTTAAGAACAACATTTTGCAGAAAAAGATTGATATTTAGTATGCAATCTCTTTAAATTTGTTGAATGTTTTAAGTGACTATTAAGCAGACTGCAAGTACAACAAATCCTAGGGAAAAGAAACAGGTGAACACAAAAATTTAAGCACACAAAACAGAATATGACACAGGACTTGCCTCAATAGTCTGACCAGAAAGGCAACCAAAAAAAAAAAAAGAAAATAAAATGAATTTTTGTATATACTTATATATGCAATATAAGTAGGTTTTCCTAACAGACAAATCTGGAAAAACACTTACTTTGAAGAACACAAGCCAATAAATCCCTGTGCCCACTGTGATGATAAAGAAGACATTGGCAAGGTCTCCAGCGTAAAAGAGTAAGAACTTGAAAACTGTCTGCAATGATAGAAACACACTGCAGAGATCTGTAAAGCTAATTAAGAAATTCACATGTACATTCATATAAAATATTATGCAGCTCACACTACAGGAAACTAGAGAACTGAAAAGTAGCCTGAATCAAAATTTTTCTAGTATGGTCATATATTTATGGTATATTCAGAATCTGAAATTCTTACATAGAATTGGCTGGGTTGGAAGGGACCTTTGAGATTATCTAGTCCACCCATCAACCTAACTGATAAAAACCCAACAACTCATAACTAAACCATGTCACTACACACTATGTCAACCTGTCTTTTAAATACCTCCAGGGATGGTGCTTCAACCCCTTCCCTGGGCAGCCCATTCCAATGCTTAATAACCCTTTCAGTGTAAAAGTTTTTACTGATATCCAATCTGAACCTCCCCTGGCGCAACTTGAGGCCATTTCCTCTTGTCCTAGTCCTCCATGCTAGTCTTTGTTCAAAGAAGAATTCATCTGAAAACTAAGTCCACTTAACTGATCAGAATAGCTCTCTAAATACCTTTATTTTTAGCAAAAGTATTTACTAAATAACAACATCAGAATCCAAAAAAACACAAAGAAACCTACTTCCTCCAGCGAGCCTAACTCCAGGTCACAGTTCTATGCTGTGAGACTAGAAATTAAAACAGTTATATCGCAGGGAATGATAGCAAAGGTCTCCTTAAAGGGAAGTAGATGGGTCCCTTTTCAGGTTCCCAGGTGTTCATACCTGCAAGTCAATGATAGAGCTTCCCGTGCGCCTCTTCCAGCCCGCAGTCTTGAGAAGGGACCATAACACTGCGAGCCCACCCAACACACCCAATGTTATCTGAAAGGAATGCAAAATTACTTGCAGAATTTTTTACAAAATCACAAAATAGAAATAAATTATTATATTGACAAGTTGAAGGGAAGTACAACTTACATCGGTCTGAATTTGAGCCTCTGACTGATCCATCTCATAATTGACTGAGAAGGAAACCTGAATATTAAGATACAGAAGTAAATATGCATAGAAATCCAGAAGTGCTACAACCACTATAGACAGTGATAGTTTCTACACATTTAGTTGGCAAGAATTCCCACCTAGGGCTGCTATACAAGTACAACATATATATTTTACTGCATATACCTGACCTGGTGCACGCCAGTGCCAGGCATGTGCTCTCCTACGCTTAGTGCAGATTTTACCAACAGTAATGCTGGGGATAGATGGCTGCTCTCTGCAAGTTACCAGCTGGAACTCATTATAATCCTTTCAAATGTGCATCATTTTTTCCCTTTTGACAAGAGACATAAGAAGTTTGACGCTTCCCTTTTTATCAGTGTCGATCAAAAGTAATTTTAATGTAATTACACCAAGATGCAAAATCATAAAGTGAGCTCTTACATAGCTCAGACACTTGAATTCCAGCTTGAATGAAATAAAAATTGTCATGCAGCATCAAAGTCGCTCCCTTTAGCTTAAATATCTACCTAAACTAGGAACTATTTTGAACTTTGCTCTGAAGGATTTCTATAAGGAAGACAAAACACTTCTCTTGGTATTACAACATTCTGGCCTGAGTCTTTGTCACAACCAGGCTAAAGTTAACAGAAGTATGATAATGAATACTATTTTTAATTCACTTTAAATAAAATGACAAATTCCCCCAAAACTAATCCCTCCCCTTGGCTTCCCAAAACATTTGCTCCTGCCAGAGCTCATTCTATCTCCTCACTTGGATTTAAGCCCAAACATGCTCAGTTACTAGCAGCTGGGTGTTTGTAGAACTTGGAATGAAATTCAATGTGTCTTTTTACTTGCATGAAGTTTGCTAAATGCAACAAGACATCCAAAATTGACAACATCTATGTACACCAGATGTAGATGAAAGGGTGAAACTGAAAACAACTGTTCTTATCACTGACGTTAGAACAAATTCTCTTCTAAAACTAGTGCTGTTTCTGTGTAAAATAAAGACATCATTTAGGCAGGGATGAAGTGTCTGACTAATTTGTCTGTCTTTCTAATTCTCTGTCCCTTTTTTCCTTTCATGCAGCTAATATGGAATGCAAGGAGTGGTTCTAGCACCAGAAATTTCTAGCTAGATGTCTATGTGTACTGGCAGACTGAACTGTTGAAGGCTGATAGGCAGAAAATGTTAATATTATATGTTAATATTATTTTTTTTTTAATATCAGAATGATTATTTTACTGTATTAAGCTCAACATTTTCACTTTTTAAAATTGTGTGATCTAACAAGCAAACAAGGCACAGAAAGGGACATCTGAGCAGCTGCCCATCGTGCCAGGCAAAAGGGCAAGTAGGAAATGTCCCTCCTGCCACTGCTACAGCAGAATTTGCAAGCTTTCAGTTAAGATAGATCCCCCAAACTGATTTCCAACACCTCTGGCTACAGATTTTTTGGATTATTTTACTTTAATTCTTAGAGATGTGCAGTAAAACAATGTCCAGCAGACAAAACACTAAAGGATATTTTAGATATATTATTGATATTTTAACTTAAGCTTACAGGTGACCTGAAATGCCTGTGTCATAACAACCTCTTAATGCATTGATTTAAATAAAAATATTCAATTTCTTGCATAAATTTCTGCTTTCAGTGCATTATATAAAGAGTACTTTTCCTGTTATTTTCCATGTGCATAATTTTATTTCAACTGTAGCCTAATTTAGCAAAATTCTAAGTATTTTACGTTTAAAAACCTCAAGATAAATTACTTTTAACTGCTTTGTTTTAAAAACTTTAAGTTTTAGTGAAAACTTGCAGATTCAAAACTGAGCAGATCTAGAAACTGCGTATTAGTTTTTTATAACCTCTCCAAATGTGTTCATTCAACGGGAATTATGATTAACAGATGAGTTCAATTAAGATAGCATGAAGATCTCACCATCACACTCTGGGTTTCAGGGTTTTGGACAAGGACATCTGTGTAAGCAATCGTAACCAGAGGAGGGTAGATCATTCCTCTCTGAGTATGGGATACCAGACGAATACTGAAGAAATAAAGAGTATTATTTTTAATACAGAAAACGGATGAGCTGCTTGGAAAGTATTAATTGAAACTTGTACTAATAAGAAAATACTAAATGAACACAACAAGATGATCAATAAAATGTTTCAAACCCAATGATGTGGCAATTCACATTTTAAAAGCCAGCAGAGTGTACAGAGGCACATACACAATTATATAAAAAGCTGGGAAGCACCCTTTATTTGTAAGAAAATACCTGAATCAATTTTTACCTAATGCTCATATTACAAGAGCTGCAATTGAAATAAATTCCAAAAGGTAACTTTTCTCAAAACATTACAGAATGACCTTTTCTATTTTTGAATTTCTGGCATTATCCTTGTTTCAAAGGGGGAGCGGGAAGAGATTTAATCCCCACAAGTCAATGTTACATTTTCTGACTCACTCATCAGAAAAATATATGTAAACTTTTGCTATTTCCAAGTATGCAATAAAGATGCAGCGTGGGACATATTAGAAACAACACAATAAAACAACTTTCCTCTAAGACAATAAAATGCAGACTGTCCAAAATTTGTTTAATTTTCTCTGTAATACACGTATTATATGCAATTGACCACCTTATTGTTATTTTGCTAGCAATCCGAATTACTCTTGGTAGTTTTCCCAAGCCATTCTCTTTTCCACTTAGTGCATCCACCAAAAAAAATCGTCGAGTCAAAAGCCAGGTGTTCATACTACTGCCTTTGAAAAAACACAACAGTCAGGTAGTTAAAAAACTAATAAAACACATAAAAAGAATGAAATCTACTAGAAACAATACATATAACTGTGTAACACATATAGCTGTATATAGGATGTAAAATTATTTATCTTCAACTTAAACAAATACATAATGAAATGAGATTGTATTCTTTGTGCATGTTATTGACTGGGCTTGTGTATGCAACCAAATCTGCACTTAACACTATTAGAATTTGCCCACAAAATATGAAATTCTTAAAACAGAAATAAGTTATGGTATGTTGTGGTATCTTTATAAACAAGTCAGTAACAGTAATTAATAAAAATTCTTACTATTTGAAATTAATCAGATTATTTAAATGCACAGAAAGGCTACTATGACAGTCTTACCTTGATTAACAAACATTTCACTGTACTGAAGATTCAAGTTTAAAACCGGCACAGCCCAAAGATATTGCTGTCCATTGTCACCATTATATTCAAGGAATAGGTCATAAAATACTGGATTAGGAAAATCCAGCAAAATCTTGGAAACTGAAATTTTGCACTAAAAGAAAAAAAAGGTAAAATCAAAAGATCACTTTAACCATTTAATATCTTATCAAGTTGTTGATTCTTCCCCTAAAAAATTCTCGTGGAATCTGTCCCACTTACAAGACATTTCAGCTATTTGCAAGCAATTACAAAATACTAATGATTTTATACAAACCTCTTGGAAATTATTGCAATTGACTAGAAAGACTAATGTGGAGAATGAAGCTCTGCTAACACTTTTCAACACTTTAGGAAAATGTACTCCAGCAAATTTCAGAGACATAAAGTTTAAGATAATAAACACTAAGGTCCAGAAATATAAATGCTAAAGTCACGGAGTATTGTGTCTGGTTCTGGGCCCACCAGTACAAGAAAGAAATGAAACTACTTGAGATAGTCCAATACAGGCCACTAAGATGATGAAAGGACCAGAGCATCACTCCTATGAGGAAAGGCTGAGAGAGCTGGGACTGTTTTGCCTGGAGATGAGAAGGTTCAGGGGGAAACTTATCAATGTGTACAAATATCTGAAAGGAGGCTGTACAAGACAGAGCCTGGCTCTCTTCAGTGGTACCCAGTGACAGAACCAGAAGCAACAGGCACAAACTGAAACGGGAGGTTCCCTCTGAGCTCTGAGGGTGACCAAGCACTGGCATAGGTTGCCCAAGGAGGTTTTGGAGTCACACTCCTTGGAGACACTCCAAAGCTGTCTGGACATGGACCTGGGTGACCTGCTCTAGGTGATCCTGCTTGAGCAGAGCATTTGACCTCCAGAGGTTACGGTCTGTGACTGAGTGAAGAAAATAAATCTGAAAGAAAGTATTTTTTGCATATGTGAGCAACCATGCAGTCTTGCATATATATATATGTCCACCGTATTATATGAAACATGGTGGGGAAAATAAAAGTGATGCAAACAATCAATGAAAATAATTACATTAAAAATACTTGGTAAGTTGGTATTTATTGGTATTTTTACTTAAACCTAGTAATATTAACTGTTGGTAATACTGAACAAAAGGTTCTACATACTCAATATATCAAATACGATATATTGATACATAAGGCTTTTAAAAATACAAAGAAACCCAAAACAATACTCAACCAGTTTAATGATCTTAAATAGAAAATAAGTTCCCATTCTACTAAAATATGGATTAAACAACATTAAACAACACAGAGGAGTAAATATATTTAACAAAGATGTGTCAAAATTATTTGGTAAACCCTTTAGTTTTCAAGGACTAAAACTTTGGCAGCTATTACAGTAAAAGACTTTCACACCATCCAAATAGAAGCCAGAGTTTATGTATTTTTACACTTCAATAATGTGAGGAATGGTTTTGAATGTAGATGAGTTAATAAACAATATTAATGGATATGCTGGTATTAGATGCTGTGCAAATATGGAGTCTTACAAAAATAAAGATATTACTTCTCTATCCCCCCAGCCAAAGAAACCTTCACCTCCCCATTTAACACTTAATGATAAAAAATAATGAAGTTTTATTGCTGGTGGCACTGTGGCTGTGGCTGACTGAATTTAGCATCTAACTATACAGAAGATCAAGTGCTCTATCCCCTCTCACTTTCCTGGTGTTTAGTAAGGTGTGAAAACACCAACAGTTTTCATAGTTAAGACAGCTAAAGAATCTTTTTCCTCTGTCATCCACTTGGTTAAAACTTGCCTGAATTCACTGAAATCAGGGAATACATCAAAGAGTTAATGAGGACAACATATAGGCATGGCATGATTGCATATGCCTTCTTTCCACAGGAAACCTGGTGAGGTTACAATGAGGTTAGAAGCTACAATGCAAAAGAAATGGCTGTCAGACTTCAGGCACTGTGTTCTTCCAGTGATAAGGCAGCAGCCTCACTAATACAAATGCCAGGTCAATTTATTTTGATTATTCTATGTAGTAAACAAGTTTTGTAATGTACAGTCAAATATTTTTAAAAAATACATTTATTTCACTCAATAATAAGGAAATTAAAATGAGTAACAGTCGCACAAGCAAGAAGCCCATGTTGCAGATTATGGCTCAACTCCAGAGGTCTTTCAGTACACACTGAATTACTGATGATAAAGCAACATCATTCCAAATTCAGAATAGTGTTTTATCTCTTACTTACACTTTGTTGGTAAGTGGTTCCAAATGTGTAAGCTGCATTCAATTTAGTCTGGGTATCAGGACAAAGCTGAACAAAACATAATTGCAATTAGGTTAATTCAAAGGTACCATTGTCTCACATGAAATATTCACAGGCACTCCAAGCAGTTTATGTGTTCGCAGTTCCCACAAAAGACAGTTTGTTCTATTTTCTAAGAAGAGAGGAATTGATTCTGAAGAGTAAACACAATTATTTATTGTACTAAAACTGGAGGGTTTAAAACAGTATTTTAGCTTATTTATACTGGCATAGTACTTTTTGGTTCCATCACTGAAGTTGAAATCTGCAGACAGCACCACTCAGCCAGGCAATAATAATCTTTCTGGGGACTGAATGTTCAAAGCTCCGTGTTGCCTCAAGCACTCACAGAGGATCAAAGTTATCATGGCAAATAACAGATTTATTTTTTTTCCTTTTTCAATGTAACTTTTACATTTTCTGCAAAGAACAAGTAGTTCTAAGCAGAACCCAAAGAAATGGGCCAAACGCAAACTAAGCGAGCGTGGCATTTAGCAGTGGAGGGCATAGCCATTTTCCCAAAATGAAAATCAAGTTGAAATTTACATAAAACAATCCTATCAGTGTGCAACTGAAATTCTGGTAATTGCTAAAATTATGCACTGAGGTTGCTTTAGCACTGCAGTGTCTAATCATCACAATCTACTACATTAAAAGAGGCTTTGAATGGAAAAGCTATTCCTTTCCCATTGATTTTTTACAAGCTACTACTAAAAGCTCTGCATTTAGGAAATTAATGTGTCCCAATAAACCTTAAAATCTATGTCAGGATATCTCATTTTCTGTACATAGTAATTGGCTTAGTAGCCTGTTTTCTTAGACACTAGTTTTCCTTAAAATTTGAGAGGCAGATGAAAGACAGTTCATCCTCAGACAGTAACAAAATAAATAGCAGTGACTATCTACATCCTGAATGTCAGCTGCTCTTCTGTAGATACTGGAGGATTTGATGTGACCCAAGAGCGACATGAAGAGCCTAGAAAAGGAGACAGACAATGCCCAATTGTTCTTGCCAGTGTTCCTATTGTTGCCTTCTTAGAATTGCTGAGAGTGCTTAGATCACCACTGGATTGCTAAACAAGTTCTACTCCACAACATGCTTCACAGCTGTCAATTTCTGCTGTTAGGCTAATTACTATTATGCTTTCCACCTGCTTCTTCCTTGCATTTTTCATACCTGATATAGCAAGGTACTGCTGAAGTAGAATGTGTGTATGGCACTGAAATATGAGGGTAGAGAGTCCAAGGGTATTGTGAATCCTCTAGTCAGTGTTCCCCAATTCTATGTAATTTTCCCAGCAAGTTTTTATAACTTTCTGTTATGGCCAGATACTGGTCAAAGTGTATATTTTATATTAAAACCAAAAGAAATGAACAAAGGAACTGAAAAAATACGAGGTGGTAGACTAGTTTTTCAACCTCTCTTGATAGTGAAATAATCACTGATTTGCTTGGCATCTCCATAATTTGTGAAAGCAGGTGACAACATCCACAAGGGACATACTCCCAGAATTTTCTATAAACTTATGTGGACTGAGAGCTAAAAGAATATTCTTTTCTTACCAAGAGAAAGAGGGCTGATAATAAATTACATACATGGGTATCTGTATGCTGAACAGAAGCAAGAGATTGTTGGTTCTAAATGACTAGGGCTGTTTTTCAGAGCTTTCCAATATTCCAAATTTATATTGGCCCAATGGATGAGGGCAATGTTGCTGAATTTGTACTTATGATTTTGTAGAGATCATCATGAGCAAGAATATAGGGCTATTTTCTCTAATCTAGTTCTATTATTATCTTCTGAACTCACTACTACAGTAACCAAACTCTTTGGGTTTGTCTTCATTTGGCTAAAGGCAATCAGAATGTTATGGCATCAACAAAAGATAATGAAAATCAAACATACCTGTAAGATGCCTCCTTCCAAATTTTGCCACTTAAGAAAGTTTCCTGCTGCATCAAATGAAGCTGCAATAAATTGCAGCTTTACATCCTGATGATGAAAAAAGATAAAGAAACAATGAAACTGCCATAGAGTGGACATACACATTTTAGAGACTGCTGTCTCATTGTTTGATGCTTCCCTAAAACTTTCAGCATGATGCCTAATTTGTTCTCTTTGACTTTCAGTGTTTTTAATCTTGGGTTTGGTAGTTTCCTTTTAAAAAAACAAACATACTTTACAATTCTACAGTTTCATTGGTGATGTGGAAAAAGTTCCAAAGGAACTTCTATACAGGTATACATGCCCTAAATTAACCAGAAATCTCTGCAGATTTCTACTGTATACCAGGCTGAGATCTTGAGGTCTTCCAGTGTTAGGAAGAATAATTAGTATTTTAGTTGTTAAAACAGAAGCTGCACCGTGACATTGTTTAATTTAAAACACAATCATTTAGAATATGGCTGAAAAAACTCTATTATTTCTGAGTTAATAAGAAAATGTAAGATAAATTTGTTGGCAGTAGAACCAACTAGCTAGTTATCACTAGCATTACTTATTTTCTGTGACTAGCATCACTTGAATAAACTATTCCAGTTGCTTTAATTTTACAATGAATCTGTAAAATAAAATGCTTTATTGTTTGGTTTACTGTTTGATTCCTTCTTAGAACTGGGGCAGTTAACAAGGTACTTAAGCAGTCATCCCTCCCAGGGATAGATACCTGGCTTTCTTAACATTGAAATTTCTGTTTTTCTTCACCTTTTTTTCTTTTTTCCCCCCTAATTCATTACAATAACAGGAAAGTAACAGACTGAATCCATTGCTGAATACAATTCAACTTGTATAGATTTGTAACAGAGACATTAAGATTGGTATAAATGAAGTATGGATGGAAATGTGTGTGTGAGCACCAGAAGGAACAGAAGGAAAGGGAGAAACACTGCATTGCCATAATGAAGAATGCCGTTCCCAGCAATAAAGCTGAGAAATGGGTTCTAATAAAACCATGGCACAGACAACTTGTCAGCAAAAGATCATGTACCTTGGCACCAGCAGAATGGCAGCAAAGTTACAGTACATCACATATACCCCTCTACTTCCAATTATATACATCCTTCTCAGTGAGATATTTCAAACAAGAGAAAAATACTTTGCTGCAGATTTATGGAGACTGAAAGAACAAGATTCTGAAGCAAAGGACAATGCCCAAAACAACTACTAGGGGTATAAAAGATTTATCTAATTACTAGTTCATCACTGCCAGTCAGAAGAAACTTGGGGACACACTGAGAACTTAATAGCTGGCATCCCTTGTTCCTTGCATCACACACAATAGAACCTGGTCAGACCACTTAGGCAAGTACATCTTGGCCTTATGAGAATGTGGGCATGAGACTGTAAGCAAAACAAATATGTGAGCAAGTGAGTGTAAGTCAGGAAAATCATGTTACCTAGAGATTTTTTACATAAATATCACCTTCCTCTTCCATAAGATCTCACACTGAGTTTTGTTACACTCATTGTCTAAAAATCTTTAGTGAAGCCATATCTGCAATGAATCTAAACCTCCTTATGGGACTATGTCCTCTTCCAAATGTCTATTTCCCCATGTGTACTACTCAACACCTACCTTATCTGTTCCTTTAAAACTGAAGACTGTAGGGAAATGATTTGCCTCAAGCACTTGGGATGCTAATCCTGGTTGATCACCGTAATAGAGCCACGGAAGATTTTGTCTCCTGAAAACAATTACAATATTTTCTCTAAGGAAGTGTCATGTTTTTAATCAAAGACCATTTAGAATAATAACTTCCATAAAACACTACTAAAGTTATTGAAAAGGCAACTTACCAGTAGGCTATTGAATGAACAATGCCCAGCCTTGCTGTGTTGACAAAAATATACTGAAATAAACCACAGGCGTCAGTACTTGAAGAACTCAATGAGTTCATATTCATTACACACATATTTCCAAGAGCTTGGCACGCTGTTAGATTGGAGTACAACTGCAGTGGAGAAACACAAGAACACAGAAAAGTATGTATTTACCCCTCCTTTTGGTCAGGCAGTTATAAAATTAAATTTTGTCTTTAATAAGGGACTCCTAAACCCTCATTTTTACTTGACAGATTTAGCTTTGACAACACCTAATATTTTCTCCCAGCTATTCAGGTTCTGTATTTTTATAGGTCTACAGATGGCAGCACGAAATCAATGCTCTCACTTCTTCAGTTTATCTAAGTTGCATCAGCTACACCTGGGACGTGGCAATCCCAGGCACAAATACAGGTTGGGCAGAAAATGGCTGGAGAGCAGCCTTGAGGAGAAGGACTTGGAGTGCTCATGGATGAGAAGCTCAACATGAGCCGGCAGTGCGCGCTGGCAGCCCAGAAACCAACCCCAGCCTGGGCTGCATCAAAAGAAGCATGAGCAGCAGGTCACGGGAGGTGATTCTCCCCCTCTGCTCTGCGCTTGGGAGACCCCACCTGGAGTCCTGTGTCCAGCTCTGGAGTCCTCAACATAGAAAGGACATGGAACTGTTGGAACAGGTCCAGCGCAGGGCCACCAAGATGATCAGAGGGATGGAGCACCTCTCCTATGAGGACAGGCTGAGAGAGCTGGGACTGTTCAGCCTGGAGAAGAGAAGGCTCCGGGGAGACCTGAGAGCAGCCTTCCAGGATCTGAAGGGAGCTCCAGGAGAGCTGGAGAGGGACTCTTTGTCAGGAAGTCTAGTGACAGGACGAGGGGTAATGGTTTTAAATTGGAAGAGGGGAGATTTAGATTAGATCTTAGGAAGAAATTCTTTCCTGTGAGGGTGGTGAGGCACTGGAACAGGTTGCCCAGGGAAGTTGTTCATGCCCCATCCCTGGAAGTGTTTAAGGCCAGGTTGGATGGGGCTTGGAGCAACCTGCTCTAGTGGGAGGTGTCCCTGCCCATGGCAGGGGGGTTGGAACTTGATGATCTTTAAGGTCCCTTCCAACTCTGACCATTCTATGATTCTATGATTCTATGATCAGCTAGATGATATGATGTGACAAAAATGTCAAAATCTGCATTTAGAAAACAAAGTAAGAATCAAAATGTGTAACACCACTTAGACTGCATGACAAAGATGACTCCATCAAAGACCTAAGACTGACAACTATCGTTGCATGTATTGTCAATATCTTCTTTACAGTTTTAGTACCTTTTTCTATTCTGCTGGTCCTAAACTATTTCTACCGCATTTATTCCATTCAATTTTGGCAAACCACTGCCATGTGAAAGGCAGAAGCAATGCCTGGCAGCTCAGTGCAGTCATCACCACACTACTACTAATTTGCCAACACCTATTGCCTTTGTGTGGGTCAGATCAGCAGGTGGGCATCACATTCAAACAGCACCACGAAGAGCTGAGCAGGCTGATGTGGACAAAGAGGATAAAGTTCAGTAAGCAGTGAGGATAGTCTCAGTTTGTAAAAAAAGAATGGGATAAGTAAGAGAATACACCTTGAAACAGTGATGGGAGCAGCCACAAAGGTGACCTGGGAAAATCCTTAACAGAAGTCTGCTGAAATGCTGACAGAGAACGCCTGCCAGCCTGGGAACTAGGTCTGAAATCAGAAACATCCTGAAGAAGTGCTGGAGAAGTACCGAAACACTAGAGACATCCTGAGATACTATCGATAAGCACAAAACCAATGAACTGTAACAGCAACTTATCATCTAGAGAGGTGAAAAATAGTCTGCAAAAGAGGGAAAACATTCTAAGAAAGTAAGAACTGGCAACTGCTATTGGTTGTTCTAGCTGGAAGAAGTGAAGAACAGTTTGGGAAAAGCAAAACTGGTCTGAGAGAATGTAGAATATGAACAACTTCAGGCTGTGCCAGGTAGTGCTGTCCTACACTGCCTTATGTCTTTGCAATATAAAAATTACTCACTTTTTACCCAAAACGGAGGGTGCATCTGTCCCTGTCTGTCTGTCTCTCTCTCTCTCACACACACAGACAGAACTTCCCCTGCACAAACATTTCTATGAGCTCTCCTGGGCAAATTATTGGACCACTGCTGGGGTAGCCTGGCTGACTCCAGACTCCAGGATGCAGATCACCTTTGAAGTGAGACTTTGTTTCACGCACACAGGTAACTGATCACAAGTGCATTTGATAATTTACTAGTGGTAATTTTGTAGTAACTTGTAATATTGAAACATATGCTTGCTGCTACCACTGTAATACATACACACTTGCTTTATTAATCATAAATACAAGGCCAGGCTGGATGGGGCTTGGAGCAACCTGCTCTAGGGAGAGGTGTCCCTGCCCATGGCAGGGGGGTTGGAACTTGATGATCTTTAAGGTCCCTTCCAACTCTAACCATTGTATGATTCTATGATTACTAGGAGTAATTTGTAGTAATCTGTAATAAAGAAATGCAGGAAATAAAGACTCCATGCTTGTGTATTATGGAACTCTGCAAACCCACTGCTGTGATCTTTATACGCCTGTAGGATAGGTGAGAGGTTCCTGGAGTGTGTTGGGGACAACTTCCCAATAGAGCTGGTGAGGGAGCCAACTAGGGAAGGTGCCCACTGGACCTGTTGTTTCTGAACAGAGATGCACTTCTGGGTGATGTGATTGTCAGAGCCTTAAAAACCAGGTGCCAATCAATACTGAAGAAGATAATTTACTCTGTGATCCCTTACTGGATATACTCAATAACATTTCACACACCCAATGGCTATTGCAGGACTTTTTGTTCACCCCCATTCACCTTGTGAAGAATCCAACCCTGGAGACTTGGATTAACATTGATTAGCACTCAGTATCCTTTCTAAACATTCTGTACATACATTTCTTTCTTAACTACTGCAATTGCAAAATAAGATTCTTTAAAAATAAGCAAGTTAACTTTAAAAAACTAAAGTGCTATGCTTTTATACAGAGTATAGCTTCTATATAAAAAAGCAAACTGCAAACAATAAAACTCACCCAACAGGCAGAGGCTGAAGATTGCAGGTTTTTCAGAAACCATGCTGATGTCAGTGTTATACCCTGTAAATACAGAACTGCTTCACTTTCTTTGTTCAGAACAATTTGTCCATAACATAAGAGTCTGGAAATCTATGTCACCTAAAAGATGCTACTTATTTTTTTCTAAGAGTTTTCTGTCCTTTCTAAATGTCTAAATCAAACCAGCTCAGTTCAAAACAAAACCATAATGCAATAATCTGTTCTACTTAGCGAAATTAGACAAAATATATAGAACAAAACCAGAAATATTTAACTTCTGAATATGGATTTTGTGATAAAGGAGTTTTCTTTACTGTACAAGGGAAATGTTAATGATTTCAAGGGTAAGGTGCTGACCAGGTAGTAAATTTAACTCAAGACCAAAGTTGCCATATTAATTATTGCACAATCTGCTTTTTATAACTACTCATATTTGAACTAAAAAGAGCTTTCATACATACTGTAAGCAACTGAAAAGCCACAGTTTCAATAAAATATTATGGAGAAGAGCGCATTTTCAGAAAGCAAAACCAATATTTGTTGTCAGGAAAGCTGAAGACTGTTTTTTGCTTTCTCTCAAGCAGTACCCTTTAATTACTTTCAGAACAAACCACATTTATTAGACATACAGCATATCCTGAATTCAGACGTAAAGGGAAAATGGTCCTAACTTCAAACAGATTTCACAACCAACACATTAGCTAAACATTTGAACATTTTAAATCATTAGCCAATTCAAGGAGTTCAACAAATTTATACACTGTCTCAAATTATATAGATGTCCATTTTCTTCTATCAGCCCTGATTTTCTGGCAACTAAATATCTTTTTTCAGTCTTTGTATCTTCTTTGAAATATTTTATATGCATACAAATTTTACATAGTAAAAAGAAAAAGAAATTAAAAAGCCCAGAGGCTCTCCTGAACTCTTCAGTATAGAATCATAGAATCATAGAATGGTCAGAGTTGGAAGGGACCTTAAAGATCATCCAGTTCCAACCCCCCTGCCATGGGCAGGGACACCTCCCACCAGCCCAGGTTGCTCAAAGCCCCATCCAGCCTGGCCTTGAACCCCTCCAGGGATGGGGCAGCCACAGCTTCCCTGGGCAACCTGTTCCAGTGCCTCACCACCCACACAGGAAAGAACTTCTTCATCATATCTTATCTAAATCTCCCCTCTTCCAATTTAAAACCATTACCCCTCGTCCTGTCACTAGACTTCCTGACAAAGAGTCCCTCCCCAGCTCTCCTGGAGCTCCCTTCAGATCCTGGAAGGCTGCTCTCAGGTCTCCCCGGAGCCTTCTCCAGGCTGAACAGTCCCAGCTCTCTCAGCCTGTCCTCATAGGAGAGGTGTTTTTGTGCTTTTGAGTGTGTTTTAAAAAAAACCATACAATTAATACAGTGGACCACATACTACTTGTTCTGATACTAAATTAATGTAAATTACTTCCCTTTATCAGTTTCCAAAAGGGCATGTATTTTCTTAAATGTATTCCATTAGAACAATGTTTGCCTGGTCTACAGGTCTGCACTCTGTAGTGATGCAAATTACTTTCCAATCACCATGACCAGACAACAAACCACCACCTTTGTGTTTTAGGAATGGAATTTAAAAGACTCACTGAAAGTAAATAATGAGCTTGAAAAGAGTTTTAGAGTAAAGACACTTACTAGCTGTCCAAAACGAACAGTTGCAACTCCCTTTGGGGGTAAGTTGGCACTAGCACTGAAACACAATCCCCCAGTCTGAAATAAAAGAAAAAAAAACAACAACTCAGAAATAGAAAAAAATGGAAATGTACACATTTGTCAACATAACGTTTCATGTTATGAGTCTCAACACAAGAAGCATTCTTCTACTTACTAAAATGTTTGGGCTGCTGCAGTCACAAGACTTGCTTGCATTGATGAATGTTTGCTCGCATCTTACACACCTGTGGATCACAAACACAAAGAATGTCCTTTAAATGCAGTTAAGGATGAGATTTGGTACTTGGTGAAAACTGATTACATAGCATGCCTGGTAGCACTGTTAGCATCTTCACTAGTTCAGACTGAAATCCACAAGACATTACCGGTTTGTTTCTGTTGTTAGTGAAGTAGAGGAGAAATTAAATAGTCAATTACAAAAATAAGAATTCTGTTTCTGCCTGCTTTATAGTCACACTAAAGGAAAACAAACAAACCAAGTTGCTAGTTGTATAAGGACTTCAGTGAACACAAGACATATTGAGTTTGATGCAAGGTTTAGGATTTCCAGTTCACTGCTTTTAATCCCAAAGACACAAACTGCTCCTGGAAGGCTCCTCCATTTAAACAGAACAGGACTTATCCTTGAAAAGGACACTCACCTATTTCCTGACGAGTCTGAAGCAGAGAATGATTGCTCACTTCCATTGCAATGTATGCATAAAGCTTCATTAAGCAAAATGCCATCGATGCTTCTTTCCACTAAGTTGAAAAGAAAAGCAACTGTGATAAAATTGCACAATGCACAGTATGTCAGCACAGGTTAAAAAAAGTGTGAAAAAATAAAGTGTCTATGTAAATCTAACACAAATGCAGAGATTTTCTTTAAAAAAAAATCAAGAGTACAAATTGCAAATAACATCCACTATAAATGCACACAGATGTATGTATATGTGAATTGTTGATAGCTATGCACATGCACTCTAGTTTTAATGAGAAATACAGTATTTCATGTCCAGTCTTGCTGTTCCTTTGTTAGCTATTCTGAAACAAATTTCAAGCTAAGGCTTCACTGCAAATCTAAAACTCAAAATATCACGTTTGTAAATGACTGGAAAATTCTTTTTTTTTCATTTTCACTTCAAATGATTCATGCAAATGCCACAAATTGTGTAATTAAATCATTTAGCAAGAGATTTCCAGTCTAATTGTAAAAAAAAAAAAAACAAAACAAAAAAACCCCCTAAGATACAAAGACGATCAAAATAACTACAATACTAATGTTCTTACTGCATGTTAAATTACAGAATCAGCTTTGCTCTCAATGTTTGATCATAATGGCTCAAAATGTGTTTTCTAACTCTCACAGAGTTTAAGGGAGCTGATCTGGTGTTCACTCTTAATGATCTGGAAAATAGTGATTCTCCAGTAGAGCCTGTCAGAAATGTAACCAAAGTGGAATCCAGTAATACTTATTTATAGAATTACAGGAACATGGAAAGTCTTTTCCGTCCTATAACTTTGAAAATAAGGAAAACTAGATCTCCCAAGAGCTTTTTTGCTTTACAGCTTTGATGAAAATTATGCTTTGATCTTAGTTTAATACTGTGCAAGATAAGCAAAAATACAGTTAACACAGGCACTAAAGTTAATATTACAATTAATTTTCTGTGTCTACTGAACTTCACCTGCAACTATTAGAGAGGAATGTAGCTTTTTACATTAGATACATAAACGTATGTTAATTTTTATTTCTTACTGAACAGAAGAGCATGCCTTAATAAACTCTAATACCTAAAATAAGGACTAATATCTCATAACTTGTATATATTCCTTACCTAATATTTCATTATGGAGGCATTTACATTTTCCTTCTGAAGTTAGACCTTTAGGGCAAGTAATACAATTCCACCCATCTTGAGTAACTCCACTCTAAAATAAAACAGAAAACTGTGATTTGCAGAAATATAGACATCATCACCAAATATATGTAAAGAACACCTGATCCAAACGTTATTTACTAGAACACATTGATAACATTTTTGAAGCTATTGAAAATAAATAAAAAAACCACATTGATAACATTTATGAAGCTACTGGAAACAAAAAAAAAAAGGCTAAACGTGGAAAAAGTAATTCCTATGCAGACTTAGACTAAAAAAATTGTTCTTAAGTTTTTCTGAACCCATTAGCTAACACACTTTAGTGAAGATAAGACATGATACAATTGGAAGGTTTAAGAAAAGATACAGAGGTTCTACACTGGGGAAAAAAATCAATACACATAACAATGCATAAATAGAGATATTTGCATATAAATATACAGAAGTAATAGAAATGGAAGAGTTTTAAGTGAAGCAGCTTATATAACTGCATGGAATTTCCACATCCACACATTTTATATTACAAAGTAGCTGTGCTACAGATTAAAACTGATGAGGAAAACAAAGATAACTGCTCATCCTCAGGTGATACTGATGTTATTCCCTTCTCCACTATCAGCACATTATCTTTGCATAAGCCTTGCCATAGGATCAAAGAGAAATGCCACCATTACATGAAAGAGAAAGAAGCAGCAGAATGATCAAAACACCAATGAATATTTGTCAATGTCTTTGGCTCAGGTAGCATGAAGATGGAAAAAAGAGGAAAATTACTACATTACCCATTATCCATTAAACACATAACTTACACAACTAAGCTGGTCTCTTGACAGTTCTACAGTTACTGGAGAGAAAGAAGTATTCAGCAAGGCTTTCACCCGAAAACTTGATTTTACTGGAGAAAAAATATTTCTCTACTTACTATAGCGGTAAAAAGCTGGTTAAGCCTGGCGCCTCTGGCTCTACAATGTGAACATGACCCAAAATTATAGCTTAATTTCTCAAGGAAGGTAGAAAGAACTGACTACACGACCAAGTTATATGCAATTAAAGTAACGTAATTGCCACAGCTCATTTTGAAGTAAAAAGATAAAGTATCGGGGACTGTGAAGATACAGCCTAAATATTACAATAATAGGATTTATAAAAACAATCAATAAAGATACCTATGAGCTGAAAAGCATCTTTGGCATTCTATAGAACAGCTGCTTCTGAGCAAGGGTAACATAACATGAAGTAGAAAAGCAAAGCAATGGAAGGAAATAAAACATTTTAAATATTCTGTCTTTGTAGGGTCAAATTTACAATTAAAAAATGCTTGCAAAATGATAGTAATATACACTTCTAAAGAGAAAATACTTACTTCCTATAAGCATAGTCCTAAAAATTCCCTAGCAAAGACTATTACATGAGATGATTTTAATTTAACAAAAAATAGCTAGCAGTCAGGAGGAAATTTAAAATTAAAGCATTATTATTATGGTGAAGCATGAAAAGTTCAGTCCTTACCATATTTTCTGGGCATTTTTCACAAACAACAGAGGACCCACCATTATTAGAAACCATCCTGTATCCTGGCTGACACACACATGAACTACCTGAAAAGAAATCATACGCACTTTTAATCTACGTAAAGCTCACTCTTTTTTCCCAAAGAATACTTAGAAAAACTGCTAGTTTTCCCAAGAGACCAATATAGATTACTAGACAGACAAATAAAACAGGAGTCAGATGTGTGCAAAGACCATCTTGCTTTTTAAAAAATGTTTATTTTACAGTTTGTACAAATATATTTTTGCAAATGTTACTAGGCTGACTGTTATACCAGAGCAGAAGTGGAACCCAGCGCTGGTTCTTTTGTGTTTTTTTGTTTTTAAAATGAAACTGTATCATTTAGTTTAATAACAGATCTAATCTCTCTCTCTAAATCTTGCCACAGTGCCATTCTTAGCCCATCCTCTCCTGCGGAAAATCTCGTTGCCAGAAGCTGGTGTTCACAAAGAAGACAGAGGAGTCCTGGCAATAGTTGACTTTATTAGAATGAAGGGAGAATTTACTGGGGAATACCCCTGTGGTGTCTCTCAAAATTGCTGGAGGACACAGCCTCCTTTTATCCTAATGCCCCTCTTCCTTTCCCCATCGACTGATGTACTTGGAAGGCACAGACTTCCCAAACTGCCTACTATGTATTTTCCTCTAACATATACACCCCCCTCCTCACATTGTACATATCATACATCACATGTATCATTAACTCTACCTTTATGCCGCCCAGAGACAGAGCAGATAACATTCATAAGCTTATCAAGCACGCAAACTAAACTCAAAAGGTGAGAAGTTCAGTTTTCCAGTTTTTCAGTTACCTAACTTCTCTAGTTTCAGCTATTTGTAAAGATTCTCCTATCCCTGTCTTATCACTCTCTACAACACCAGCATTATGTGTTTGTATACAGATTTTAGCCTTTGAATAGGAAGTCAGTCCTAAAATCAAAACATGCTTTTAAAGTTGTGACAGGGATGAAACTTTATATTGAACAGTTTTCAGTGAATAACAGACCATACTTAACATCTAGTATGAAATTAAAGTAAACACTACTTTCACAGCGCACCATAGTGTGCGTCTTCTAGTGCTCAACAACTTTTTTTTTTCAGAAACTTTTTCAGTCTCACTACTGTGGACCTCTCTCCATATTTTTACAAACATACCACAAACCAAAATCAATTCTATGTACTAATAAACTGTATTTATTATTACTCAAGCTTATTGAACTATGCATGTAAATTTCATGTAAAAATCTGTGAAAAGTTTTATAACCTTAAAGTACATACGACACCAGTTTTACAAAAACATTGGCCTGAATGATCAACCATTCACTAACAATTAAGAAGAAAAAGCCCAATAGGCTTAGACCAACGAAGATACTTGAGTTGTGATATTCACTCTGATGATACCTAAATTCTCAGGCAGATTGCTTGAAAGCAGAATCCATGCTGATGAGCTGACTATGGAGTGTACGGGCAGATTTCTGCAATCTCAAGTGGAATTCAGACAAGATGCAGAGAGGAGACTGAATGGCAGCTACCTACACTGCTCCAGTCAGATGCTGTGGAAAAAATTAAATCCTTCATCTCCCCTTGGAATTTCTCTCTCTTTGAAGCCCTTGAGCTAGAGGAAGATTCAAGCCTGACAGGGAGTTACAGCTCTAGACGCTGACATTACCAGGGGCTCTGAAAACTATTAAGGGCATTTTTTCTGTAAGCAAACTATGGGGTTACTCTTTTAAGATACTGTGATGGTGGTGGAAGAAGTGACCAGCTTTTACTCAGCAGCTGTGTCCTAAGCCATCCAGATCACTGCAGCAGCCTGAGGTACCAGTTCTGAAGGGAGAAGCTGCTGGGTCTCAGTCTCAAATCTGTTTCTCTACACACAACAGTTCTCTACAACTCCTACTTCTTTGGGGCTGTGTACTTATAAAAGATGGACACTGTCATACCATCTTATCTCCTAAAGAAAGCCAACTCTCGTCTGAATTTTTCATTTAGTACTGTCAAAGGTGTGTTATGTATGGTCTAGGTTCCTACGCGGGACTTGGATTAGCAGCCCGAAGATCTCAGATACTTAACATCTCAGACGTTTAGGTTTTAGGAAGGGGTTGCAAGTTACAGAAGCGTTCGAGAACATAAATACAGGGCCCGACAGAATTTTACTGAAGATATGAGCACCTGTAACCATACAAAGCCCTGACGAAAGAAAGATTGTAAAAAACCAAGCCTGGGAATGCTTCTCTGGGACGTCTCTCAGGTGCAGATACCGAAGTTGTGCTGAGGCCACTTATGTCCTTGCAGGATCCCGCCTTTTCAGACTTGTCCCTGAGGCCAGAGCTGGCACCNAGGGATACCGAGCAGCCCTGAGGGGGAATTTGGGGTTCTTGGTGGATGAGATGCTCAACAGGAGCGGGCGGGGCCTGCTGGCAGCTCAGAAAGCCAACCGCATCCTGAGCTGCATCAAAAGAATAATCATAGAATCATAGAATGGTCAGANCCGACAGAATTTTACTGAAGATATGAGCACCTGTAACCATACAAAGCCCTGACGAAAGAAAGATTGTAAAAAACCAAGCCTGGGAATGCTTCTCTGGGACGTCTCTCAGGTGCAGATACCGAAGTTGTGCTGAGGCCACTTATGTCCTTGCAGGATCCCGCCTTTTCAGACTTGTCCCTGAGGCCAGAGCTGGCACCTGACCCTGAGGCCCCTCCCTCACCCTCCCCCCGTCCGGCAGGGCCGAGCCGCTCACCGCCGGCGCTGTGTCGCTGATGGGGTCCGCAGGGCCCGCAGGCCAGGCGGGCGATGTCGAAGTACCGGGCGGCGCCGCAGTCGGCGGGCCGCTGCAGCGGGAGGGAGAAGGCGCGGACGGTCGGCAGCGCCGCCATGGCCAGCAGCAGCGCCAGGGCCCGGCCCCGCCGCCATGCCGTCGCCATGGATACCGCGGGCAGCGGCGGCGCGCCCTGATTGGCCAGGAGAGGCGCCTCTCTACGGCGAGCGGCAGGGGCC
>VXBW01003904.1:950773-1068550 GCA_013400375.1 Thinocorus orbignyianus | reverse complement strand
AGGGAGGGGGTCGCGCGGGCGCAGCGCGGCCCCGCCGCTGCCGAGCGCTGTGAGGGGGGAGCGCCGGGGGACGCCATCTTGCTGGTGCCGCGCCGGGAGCCGCGGGCAGCGGGGCTCGCCGCCCAGCCTCTCTCGGTGGCCTGTCCGGTGGGTGGATGGCGTGAGGGAGAGCGACTGGCTCTTTGGGGCGCTGCGTGTAGCCGAAGGCGCGGGGTTGGCGCCGGCAGCCCTTGCCCTTGTGGAACCGCTGCGCGGCTGTTTCCCGGGCCGCGGCCTCCTCGTACCGCCCGGCTCCGCGTCACCCTTCCCTCCCCGGTGCCCCCTCCAGCCCGGCCCCGCTGCTCGGGGGAGGGTGGGCTTCTCCGTGGGGTCGGATCGCAGGTCCCCGTCCCTTCGCTCCGTGCGCCCCGTCTCGCCGCCCTGGGCTCCGGGCCGGGGCTGCGCCGTCCGCGGCCGGAGCGGTGCTGAGGGGCCGGTGGTGGGCGCCTCACGGGCCTTCTGCCCCTGGCCTGGCTCGGAGGCTGGCCCTGTTGCAGAGCTCACTCGCAGCCTCCGCCAGCTGTGTGAAATCTGGCAGCAGCAAGAGCTTCGTTGGGCTGCTGAGGCTTGTTTTGAAGGAGATCAGGATAAGAAATCGTTCTCACGTTGATCCGGTTTTATTGGAGGGATGTTTTTTCTAGATTGCAGGCTCACTGCGTGGTGACTGCAATCTTCGAGTGTTGTGGTAAAAATAGTCTAGTGCAGGCTTAGTTTTCTAAAACGTTTGCAAGTTTGTTTTTGGTTGGTTTGTTTTTTTTCTTTCGTGAAGCTGTAATGCTATTTGGAATTTGCAGATGTTAGGGACGTAACTGTTCTGTTTTATTGTGATGTCAGTTCAAATGCAGTATTTTTTAAAATAGTGTGCACTCTTCTGTGCTTTTAAATTGGTGGCATGAAGTTGTCAATCTGTTTTCTAAATCCTCACTCAGTGAATAGATACTAGTCTTATGTAGCACTTTCATCCCAAAAGTGACTTTTTTTGGTCATTCACTTTAAAGTGTTGGATGGCTCACCTACACTTCCTACCAATACTTCATTGTTTAATACTCAGTCAGTAAAAGCTTATTGTTTCAACTTGCATTTCTGTTTGTGGACTTCTCAAATAGCACATTACGATCTGGAATCACTGTGTCTAGTTTTCACCACTGAAGGCTGTGTGGTGTATCCATGGTAAATCGTGGAGAACTTGCCGTTTATCACCGAAGAAATACTGAGGAGATCTGGTCTGAATGCTGTTTAAAAATGGGGATAAGAATGCAGAATTGTGAAATTCAGAAATACTACAGATTAAATACACCATGAAGTAGCAGGGCAGCGGATTTTATTTTTCAAGACACGAAGGTCACATAAGAAAATTCTGTCCTTGCATTCTCCTTGCTTTTTGGCATTGCCCTTGCATCTGTTGAGAAGATACGTTACAAACTGTACTGGGTCTGGCTGGGATGGATTTAACGTTCTTCGTAGCAGCCCCTGTGGTGCTTTGTTTTGGAAATGTGGCTAAAACTGTTGGCAGCACATCAGTATTTTGGCTATGGCTGAACAGCACTTGCAGAGTGTCAAGGCTTTCTCTTCCTTCCCCCTCCACTTTGCCACCCTGGTGAGAATGCTGGGAGTTGGCAAGAAGCTGTGAGGGGATACAGCCAGGACAGCTGACCCAAACTGACCAAAGGGATATTCCATGACATGTAACGTCATGCTCAGCAACAAAGAAATGAGGTAGAGGAAGAAGAAGGGTTTTGTTTGATTGTTTTGAGGCAGTTTTTTTTATTGGCTTCCAGGATGGTTGTTCGGAGGCAGGCTGGGAGTCAGTCAGCCTGTGGGAAGTGGTGAGTGATTTCCTTTGTTTCATTTTTCTCTCTTCATGGATTAAACTGCCCTTACATTTATCCACAAGTTTTCTTGACTTAGTTCTTCATGTTTTCTTCCCCATCTGGCTGGTGGGGATGAGGAGTGAACAGTCACCTGTTTGGATGCTTGACTGCTGCCTGGGGTCAACTCGCCACAAAAGTAGAGAACTGCACTAAGGATCATCTGTTATTAACCAGGTGGTTGGTTTTGGTTTGTTGTGTTTACAAAGTGGTGATGTAGAAGTGACGTAGAATTTATTAGTTACATAATTTGGGTTTTGCTCTTGGTTAGCTAAGCTTAGGTGCAGTGATAGTTACTGTGATCAATAGATGACCTGGCAGCAGGATCTAGTGCTTTATGTTTATTATTGAGCAAGGGATTTGTGCGAGGGATATCCTCAAATGCTTGGTTTTGGAGAGTTGGGCTCTTGTTTTTTAAAAAGGATGTAGTCGTTTGCTACAGAAGTTTGTGTTTGTTCTGAGCACTGTGCTGTGCATCGTGTGATGTTAGATAATGTTGAAAATGAGGATGTACTTAAGACAGGACAGTGTACTACAGTGATTCTTGTTCTTAGGTTTGCAAGGCAGTAAACATCTAGGGAAAATACTGAAGTTGGCATTTTAAAGTGAAGTGCTCCCTGAAGCTTCTCAGTGTTAGATATTTTTGGTTTCATTTGATAGTCTTCACTGTGATGTTGAGTGCTGGAGTGGTGAGTAGCATGCTCTTGTGAACTTTCAAAGCAGGTGGATTTTAGAAGAATGGACACGTCCTGTAATCTTGAGATGGACTTAACGGATCTTTCAAGGACTCAAAAGAATTGAATTGAGAGTTTTTCCCTCGATACACTGTCAGTCTGTTGCATTTCAACAGTTCGGTATGGCACAATCGATGACCAAGTAATCTCATCGTGTTTTCATCAGTTCCAGAAGTCAACTTTAAATTTTGAATTCCTTTTCCTTCTAAACTGGAAACACAAAGATGTGGTGCATAGCATCTTGGAACATGGAAGGAGTTCTTCATAGTAGCCCAGATTATGGGTTCGTTAGGTGCTTGGCTTTAATATTAGCCACTGCTATGGATGAGCTGCAGCACTGTAGCACAGTGTGTGAAGTACAGATGTCAGCCATTAATTATGTTTCGTTTTCTTTCCACAGTTAAGTTGATTTTACAGAATTTATCAGGTCTTCAAAGCAGAAACAGGTAAGCTGCAAAAAGCTTAACACTTCTCACTGAGTACTGTGACAAGATCATGCAAGGCATTTTTTTCTCACAGACTTGTGGCTGGGAACTAGGAGATGCTCTCCTGAGTGCATGTGGCTGCTGCAGTTAATGCTCTGACTACCTGAAAGTGACGACATTTTTGAATGCTGAGAAAACATACAATATTGAACAGAGCTGGTCACTGGGTAGAGCAACTTGTCAAAGCAGTAGAGTCATCACTGTTGGTGAATTACTTCATTCTCCAGTGACTTAGTTATCCTTTCTCCTTTCTTCCTTTATGGCCTGGTATTTTCTGTGTTATGGTCACAAGTGACCTGTTCAAAAGTAAACAGGATTTTTTTTTGTTTGTTTTTATGTTTGTTCCTTAGGACTGGGCAGAGGTCTCTGGCATCCAGTAACTATGCCGTGCAAGACTTTAGGTGTTCTTTAGGTACTGTGGATGGTGAGGAATGACTTAGGTGGATTTTCTTGCCCTTAGGATAGGGAATATTGATAGGCTTGTGCACGTGTGCTGGTGGAGTAGCTAATTGTTTTGACTAATCAACTTTCAGCGAATCTCGTTTTAATCTTGTTCTCGTGAACTTGTGGGGGTTGTACCTTCTCTCTTGACTGAGACAAGGACATTCATTAAAAAGGCTCTAGCTTCTTAACTGTTAAGATACTATAATAGCTGAGTACTAAAGACGTGCTATCATGTGTACCTTTTTGTCTGCAGGTGATTTTTGCTGTGGGTTGAGCTCAGCATGGCTGTAGTCATCCGTTTACAGGGGCTTCCTGTTGTTGCGGGTCCTCCAGATATTCGTCGTTTCTTCTTGGGATTGAATATTCCTGATGGAGGTGTTCATATTATTGGAGGAGAGATTGGGGAGGCTTTTATTATATTTGCAACAGATGAAGATGCACGGCGTGCCATGAGCTGTTCGGGAGGGTTTATCAAGGACTCGCGCATAGAGCTCTTTCTCAGCAGCAAGGCAGAAATGCAGAGTACCATAGAGATGAGCCGTAAACGATTTGACCGTGGGGGAAGAGAACCTATGTCTGGCTCTAGAAGAACAGGTGCTAACGGTTCTGGTGCATCGGGTGTTGGAGATGTTCCACATTTAGTTACGCCTTTTCCAAAAGGAGTAAGTAAACCTGGTTACGGTCCACCAAATCATCCAGAGGCTGGTTTCCATACCAATGGCACAAGACATGGTGATATAGGGATGCCTAAATCAAGCTATCAGTCAAGAAAGGATTCTCATCCATTTAACCCAGATGATCTTTACTTATTTCTTCGTGGTATACCTTACTCTGCAACAGAAGATGAAGTACGTGCTTTTCTTTCTGGGATACGTGTGGATGGAGTGATTCTGATAAAGCATCGCAACGGTTTAAACAATGGTGATTGCTTGGTCAAATTTGCTACGCCTGGTGATGCCTTAGAAGGACTTAAACGTCACAGACAGTACATGGGTCCGAGGTTTATAGAAATTAGCCCATCTACAGAGGAACGGTGGATTGAATATGGTGGCAGGGTAGACGTGCCAAATGACATGGATCGCTTTTTCTGTGAAGACCGGTCCCCAAGAAGTTCAGGCTACATGCATTCGAGGAAGCATTCTCATTCAAGGTCACCAAGGAGACAAAGAACACGTTCTCGTTCACCTCCCAGCCAGGAATATTACATACACTTAAGAAATCTATCTACTAATGTGGAGAAGAGAGATTTGAGAGATTTTTTTCCTGAGCTGGATATAGGCAGCAAACAAATCAAGCTTCTAACAGATAAACATCAGAGGAGGACTAGAGATGCCTTTGTGATGTTGAGGAGCGAGAGAGATTATCAGGCTGCTTTGGAATGTCATAGAAAGGTTCTTCTCAATCGTCCCGTTTACATTTTTCCAATTTCAAAAAAGTCGATGTTGAAAATAATTGATTCTTGTGAGAGGAAAAGATCACAGGACAGAGATCATCCTGGACAGGCCGTACCAGAAAAAGGTTACCGGGAAGGCCCTAAGACGTGTATTTATGTAAGGAATTTTCCATTTGATGTGTCAAAAATTGAAGTGCAAAAGTTCTTTGCGAGATTTGATGTTGATGAAGATGATATTTACTTGCTCTATGATGACAAAGGAGTTGGGCTGGGAGAAGCATTAGTGAAGTTTAAATCTGAAGAACAAGCCATGAAAGCCGAAAATTTAAATCGTCGAAGATTCTTGGGAACGGAGGTATTAATAAGACTTATATCTGAAGATCAGATGCAGAAATTTGGTGTAAATGTGCCCTTGTCTGCACCAAATGAAATGCAGGGGCATTCACACCCGTACGACAGAGCTGACCTTTCCCGTCCAGTTGGTTCACCACCTGGGCCACCGCAAGGGCCACCCATGCATTCATTTGGTCCCCCTGGGAACTTCAGGCATCCTTCTGAATTTAGGCACCCCCCTGAGGACTTCATGTGCCCTCCTAAGGATTTTAGAGGTCCGCCACCCCTCATGGATTTTGGTGGTGATGGTGAACCTTTTGGTAGAATGGAGTTTGGGAATAATAAAATGGGACATTTTCCTGAAGGAAGATTTATGCCAGATCCAAATTTCAGTGGTGGTTCTGAACGAGTTGTTCCTATTCGATTGAAAAATTTACCTTTTAAAGCTACTCCTAATGAGATTCTGGACTTTTTCTATGGCTACAGAGTCATACCAGAGTCAGTTTCTGTACAGTATAACGAACAGGGATTACCTTCAGGTGATGCCATTGTTGCCATGACAAACTATGAGGAAGCTATGGCTGCTATTAATGAACTGAATGATAGGCCAATTGGTCCACGGAAAGTTAAGTTGAGCTTGCTGTAAAGGAGTAAAAGATGCTCTAGAATAAGACATTCTAGATTTGACAGTATCGACAGTTATTTTAACTTTTTTTAATTACTGGAAGATGCAGAAAAAGCTGTTTCCATCAACGGTTGTAAATAGTTCAGTTGTTTAGCTCTTGGTTGAACTATCTGTATGGTTAAGATATGGGAACTGTATTGTGCCTACTGCTTGTGGCAGAGAAGAACCCAGAAATTCTGGAGGATATTGAATGTCTTACATCAAGGTGTAAAGGCATGGAGTTGTAATGCTTTGAGGTTTTTTTAGTTTGCTTTAATCTCGTGTCCCATGACTTTGCATCACTTAAAAATGTAAGTGCTGGTTGTTTGACCACACAAACGGTTCAAATAGAAGAACTTCAGTGCTACCTGCATTAGTAAATAAAACTTTACTGAGGTTAGCTTACTAAAACTAAAGAATTACTGATTTTTTTTTTTTTTGGTGTTAACTGTTCAGATTTTTTTTTTTGTTTTGTTTTATGTGGTTGCAGGCATTTCTATTAAAAGAAGAAAAACCAACTTCCTGTTCACGTTATCTGACTTTGCAACTTTTTTAAAATAAAAAAGAAATTGTCATTAAATGTGTTGTCTTATTTAAAACCTGTATAGTTAATGATCTCAACTATTACGCTCAGCATACAGGGGTGTTGGTCAGAATGATGCTGGCTGTTCCTCTGAAAAGAGTGAACTACTAAGAGTTCCATCATGGCAATGAATAGGTAGTTTACAAAGACTGCAGAATCTTTTGTAATGAGTTAGGCTTTCTTGTTCTCCTTACTCACTGGAGTACCATGAAGCAGAAAATGATCGTTGGAATCAGATCAAGAATTCTGACTTTAGCCAGAGCTTTTGGAGCGGTCTTTGTTTTCAGTCTCCATATGCTCATAATATGAATATGAACTTGGTAATGATGGCTGGATGCATTCCAGGTCAATCTCTGATTAATTTTTACTAACATCTGTGACTGGCAGCCAAGCTGACAACCAACTATGTTATTTTCTTATGTAAGAAGAGAAATGCTTTGTCAGTATTTAGGTTGCTTTGCATATTTAAATTTTAAGAAGAAATAAAAGCTGGCCTGTTTGAGGAAAAACTGCATCTTCAAAGTGCACACTTAGTAGGAAACCTTGGTTGTGTGGATAAAGACTTTGTTGACTTTGGAACTGTACAAGATATACTCATGAATTTTATGAATTGTTTCAAATTAAGACAACAGAGTTGCAACTTTGTGATGAAAACTCCTTTTAACCTTTGCTTGTGCAATACCAAAAAAGTCAGAGTTTCATGGAGCAGCTGAGGTTGGAAGGGATTTGGAGGTCTAATATAACCCCCTTCTTGAAGCAGCATCAACAAGAATGGGTTAAGTCATGGCCTCGGGGGCTGAATTTTCAGTAGACTCCACAGCCTGTTCCAGTGAGTGATGACCCTTAATTACCTTGTTTATGTAAAGGCATCATTACTACAAAACTTCTGTGTAAACTCTTTTAAGTAGAGGCAAACAAAATCAAGAGAAGTATTTTTTGTTCAGTAATTTTTAAAAGGCCAGCCTAGTGATATGTCTTCTGCATCTTATTTGTCCTCTGTTTTAAGTGCCAGGAAAAAAGCATTTTAAATGAGAATAGTAATGCTAAGTGTGTGTATGTAGATTCCTCTGAGCAAAGAAACTTAAATGTGGTCAAATTTTCAAACTCTGAACACTTACATGCCTTTTTTTTTTTTGCTATCTGGTAGGAATTAGCTTCAGAAATGTACTGGTCTGAATCCTCCTCTGAATTTAAATGGAATTAAAACCTAACACATTGGTGCCTTTATTTCATACCTGCTATTAAGAGAGGTCAAGGAGCCAGAAGACTTTGCAGGGAAAATAAAGATGCATCAGTGGACAAAGGCAGCACTAATATTAAAAATGTACTTCCTAGTTTATTTCCATAACCAGAAGAATATTTGATTATAACTTCAGATTGTTTTCCCAGTTGCAAGTTTAAATTCTAGATATATACATATGTTCTTTCTTTAGAATCTCCTAAAGCTGGAGATGAAAAATACGGTAGCAGCTTTCTGGCAGACAACTGTTCACTATTAAAAAAACGAACAGGCATAAGTACCATATCCAAACAGGGTAAGAAATTACACTCAAAATGTGTGATTTCTTGTATGTTTGATGGAATTGGTAACTGAATCAACTAGTTAAACACATGAAACTTGACCTACATATAGCTTGAACAATACTGAAATGTCAGCTATAGAAAATATCAACTAGTTTTATTATGAAGGCACTTTTATTTAAAAGCAAAGCAGCACTAGAAGTAGATACTAGGCTAGGGACTTATTTGTGAAAGTTCATACTGTATGTGTAAAGGAATCAAGTCATCTTAGTCAACCTATGGAAAATGAGAAAAAATACACCTCACCCTGCTTTCTGCCATCCAAGGTGGGTAAGAAAATGAAATCTAACAGGATTGTTGCTCTAATCAGTTTCTTGAGTAACTGCAGTTACTTTAGGATGTATAAAACCGATTGTGACAGATACAGCTAGAGGAGTTAAAAAAATCCAAGAGGTGTGTAGCTAAAAAATAAGATAATATATTGGCAAAGTAACAAGCAACCCCTTATGTTCATAACTGCTTGTCAGCTTAGGGGAGTTTTTGGACACTTCATTGTGCAAGTTGAAGCAAATGTGACTGCAATATATATCTATGCAAATATAATACAGGATTCTATTTAAATATTTCAGTTCCTAGCTACTGAAACGGGCTATTTTCAGTAAATTTTTATTCCCTTCTTCGAACCTGGTCATTCTTTGCCTGGCACTCTGCCATTAGTGCCAGTTCTTGCTCCTGTGGAATGTTAAAAATACAGCCCCAGTGAAGTTTTTGATTAACACACAAAAGCCTTTACATAAAGATTTTTTTCCCCAATCAAAAAAAAAAAAACAAAAAAACACAAGGAAAGACTCTGTTTTGTTATCTCACTTCCTTAGTAGCATCTAATTCCTCCTCTTCCTCCTCCTCTTCCTCATCTTCATCTTCCTCCTCCTCATCTTCTTCGTCTTTTCTTAGCATACTGCTGGAAATCTGTTAAAACAAAAATCCAACCAAGTACATCAAGTGTTTGTTCTCCTTGAAAGAAAAACAACTCTCTGTTGGCATTCCCAGTCTAAGTACTTGTAGGGTTTTCATTTAACTCAAGGGGAAGAAGTTGTTTATGCATTAACCCTTGAATTTCTAGTAACATGCACACCACCAACAGAAACATGTATATAGCACAGAATATAAATACAGCAATCATTTTTAAAAGCTAATAAAAGGTCCCATAGTCCTGGGAACTATTATAGGATAGGGAAAACTGTATTGATTGATGTTAAAAATCAACAGGATGTGAGCTGGCTGTTGATTCAGCAGGCTGAGGTGAGTATTAAAGCACAATCTTACCTCGAAGACATCAAACCTCTCCAGTTAAATGAAAAACTCAACACTGTGCTGCTCTAAGCTGTTTTTGAGAATAAATTACACAAACTTTCCTAGAAGAGTCTTGATTCAGATATGAACTTTCCCTGCCCATCAGCACTTGCCCTTCAGAATTATACTGTCGCCTTTTTTTGGTTAAAAACAAGTGCAGCTGCCAAGCTTTCATCTCATCTGACAGATTGTGCCAACTTTTCTCTATTGAGGGCTCAATCTAATTCCTATTGAAGATAGATTCTTCACAGAAAATGCAATATTTACAATTTAAAGTAGACTATGTGGATTTTTTTTTTTCTTTCCCCATGAGAAAAGGAACATTAAACACAAAGACAGTTATCCAAGTCATCTGGAATGCTTTTGAAAAATGATTTTAGGTTCAGCAGTTCTCTGAGGGCATCTGCAGCTCTAATTTTGGTTATATTTTCTGAGTTTCTCACATACAGTGATATAATAAAACTTAAGTATTGAAGACAAAACTTGCCTATTTTTTTTGGTAAACAACCCTCTATTTTAAAAGTCCTTAAGTGCTGGTTATTAAATTTGACTTCTGAGATGTCATATTCCCACAGCTATGTATGTAACAGAAGTTTTTTGTGTGTGCATAAAGCAAACTGCATTCATTGAACTAATGAAAGCAGAAAAATCCTTAGTCTTGTTGGTGCTCACAAAGTACGTAATTTAGCTTGAAGAATCTTTCGTTCTGTGAAAGAAGAAAAAGACAATGACACTGATTTGGAATTGGAGATTAGAGTGCTGCAGATTGAGCCTGCTAAGGTAGCTTCATTTCAATGGATAGATTAATTTTCCAAGTGTTTCCTAGTTAAGAGCGTTTGAAGTTCTTAAGCAGAACTTCAATCATATTTCTGAATAAAAGTTCCCTCTTCTCCTTTTCTGAAATAAGAGGTACTATTTTGGCTTTAGGGCTTTTTTCTTTTTAGTACTCAAGCACCTCTGACCAGGCTGTAACTAAATAAATAGTAGATTAAATGTTCTCAGTGGTGGTGGTGAGGTGGTTGTAAGGCAGCTAACCTGAGACGTGCGCTACATCAGAGTAAGGAAAGTCAGAAAGAAAATTAGAAAGTTTTAATGCATATTGTGTTGCAATAAAGCCTGAACAATACCAGTACTTGAGTATTTGATTTTTGATAATCTCATAATTTGTTGCTCATCATTAACAATTTATGTGAAAACGAATTATCTAAATTTGCACTTAGGTCATGACTATCGATGCTAGACTATGTGGACTGCATGTTTCACTCCATGTGCTACAGAAAGCACAGCAGTTCTCCTTTGCTGTCTTAGAGGGCAGCTGGAAAATGCCTGTATTAAATGCCAAGATAAAACTTGTGTAATTAAGTTTGACTTTAGTATCTGGAAAAGGTCATTCTCTTCTGGTATAGTTCTAAAATACAGGCTACCAACCGGAATCGGTAACGTGAAGTACTGGAGAGTAAATTGCCAAGTAAAGTGCAAAATGAAGGGATTTACTGTGCTATTAGATTAGATATTAGGAAGAAATCCTTTCCTGTGAGGGTGGTGAGGCACTGGAACAGGCTGCCCAGGGAAGTTGTTGATGCCCCATCCCTGGAAGTGTTCAAGGCCAGGCTGGATGGGGCTTGGAGCAACCTGCTCTAGGGAGAGGTGTCCCTGCCCATGGCAGGGGGGTTGGAACTTGATGGTCTCTAAGGTCCATTCCAACTCTAACTGTTCTATGATTCTATGATTGTCATGAAAACTTGAGCAGCCTTTTCAGAACTTGTGTAAAACTAAGTATCTACAACAGTCATGTCTAAAAAAAGCCCTGAACCCCTGAAGAGGTTCTCTCATCACGGGGAACAACCATCCTATGAAAAAAAAGCTTTCGTGGTGCACAGAAGTTTTCTGATCATATTAATTGCATAAAAATGAAAAAATAGTGCAAGTCTTATTGCTGTTCTGTCAGTACAGTCTGGGACTTTAATTCTCTCTCACAACATCACCCATTGTTTGTTCCTTGTGGTTTTATAGTACCGTCTGCTAGAATAATTCTGGCAGACAGGATGGAGAAACTAGCATCTCACTTGCTTCAGCTAATCCTAGTGTCAGTTGAAAACATCTGTAAAAATTAAAGCAGTTGAGGGACAGAAGCATTAAGATGGACACAAAATTACCAATGGTATTTGTAAATTCCTGCTTTCGCTAATTTAACACATAGCATTCCTTCCAGAACATCACTGCAGGAGTAAGGGACAGGACACACTTAGATTATCATGTTGCGTCACAAAGCAACATGACACTGCATTAAGGCACCAAAACTTTAAAAAGAGGTAGCTCTTTGTGAAAAAATTAATCAAGCTGAAGGAATACTTTAGATTCTTAATATGGAAATAATACAGGAACGTAGGTAGTCTACAGAACTAGGAATAAATTGAAGGATGTTATGTGCTAAGTCCTCTGCAAGACAAGTATTGTGTTACCAGCACAGCTTATCCCACCCGGTATGCAGTGACTTCCCACCCCCCACCTACAGGTTACTCTGTGCCATCTGTCCCTCTGTTTCCTTAGTTCACGTGATTCTGTGAACTACTCACCATATTATTTGTACTGCTTTAAAGTGAAAATCCCTGCATTATGGTCAGTAAGTGTGAAGTACTGCATTATCATCAGTAAATTATTATTATTATGTAGCAATAGGGTAAACTTTCATGTTAGTCAAAACTGAGTTCTGCTGCACCTGTGAGAGAAATCACAATGTACATACTTTGGTGATTCTGTTTTTGTTTTGGTTTGTTTTGAAAGAGTCAAAACCATAGCAATCTGTGGCATCTCAAAGTAATTACAGTGCTTTTATACCCTTGATTCAGTTTTAAAGCAGTGCAGGAAGTTTATTAATTGGGTGGCAACAGATTTTTTAACAGCTTCCTCTGGTCTTCAAATAAAGGAATGGGTAAACATTTTCTGAAGTAGCTTGAATGTAAAATTTAGTTGTTTGCTACAGAGGCAGGCAACTTAAAGTCAAGGTTGGTCTTTATGCACTGAATCCAGACAGCATGACTCACTTTCAACAGCAGAATAATTCAACTGCAATGATTGATCTTTTCTGTGTTGAGAGCAGAGCAGGGGAAATGGTGTGTGCAAAGTCAAGAAAACGTTCTAATGTTACAGTATCGATGCACGATTCTATCCAGTGAAAAGTGGGATGAGCATTTTAAATTTGGCCACTTTAACTGAAACACCGGTAAGAATCATCTTAGTTACAGGATTAAGGCTGTAGTAAATAAAAAATAATTTAGCCATTTTGCAATGTCTGCAAGTTCATTGCTGCAAAAAAGCATCAGACTTTTGCAGGGTAACTGCTTCAAAAGCAGTTACACTTTCTCCATCTATTTCCTTATTTTTATCATCCTCCTTTTCCTCACCTGCTCTAAATTTTCCGAGTATAAAAGGAAAGAACTGTTGGCCATGGGTTTGCTCTGCTGCTAGCAGGAACCTGCAGCCTGGATTCGGATCTGGTAGAGAATCCACACTGTAGGATCTGCATACTGAGACTAAGAATATGCAAGCGTAATTTAAAGAACGTCACTTCTGTTTCCAGTAAGCTCCTAGAGTTTTTCTCTGCGAGATGCCAGTTTGTTGATGAAAGAAATAGTATCACTAGAAATGACATTTTTCAAAAGTAAACAATGCAGCTTTAAAACCTGGTTTTGTTTCTTCCTCAAATAAAAATGACATTTAGAAACTGCATTATTTAAAGCTTTTGATATGCCTCTACCTTTTTAACTGTCCTGAACTGAGTAAAGATAGTGGATCCACATACGTGTACATTAGCTAAGACTCTACTTAAAACATTCTTTAAATACAGTGATATAGCATTTAATTTTGCTTTCTTACCTGTACTGTCCTCAGTGAAGATTTTAAGGAGCCAGTTCTTTGCAGGGGGGACTTGGAATTTGCGCGAACTATGTCTAAGCGAGACTGGTAGTCTGGTGGATAAAGTGAGCTCCGAAAAACCTGTTCAAATGAAGAAAGCTGTGACTTGGGTGCCAAGATACAGCTTGCAAGCTAACAATCACCAAGACCAAAGCTAACAGAAATGGACAATTAAACCTGCTATAGAGGTGTGCATCAGCTGTAGTTTGGATTGATCACTCAGCTGAAACAACATCCTCACTCAACCTGAGATGTACCAACACACTTCAGTGGTCAAAGTGAGCATCCTTCAGATACCTGAGGGGACTTACAAGTGGAAAACTGCAGTGGTTTCCCACCGAGTTATGTGGGTGAGTTTCAGGTGAACCTGGAGGTATGAACCCCAGCAATGCCCTTCAGGCTCTCCATTTCTTGGAGAGATGAATTCTTGGCCCCTTCACAAGCAAATCCTTGCTGCCAGTCACAGCTGCATCAGAAAGCTCAGGAGATCTGCAGCTCAATAAAAGCTTGGGAAACCCCTTACAATACAGGGGAGACTGTAACACACATTTATATATTTACAAGTTCTTTCCAACAGCCAAGAAATAACACTAACAGCCTGATACTAAAAATAATAAAGCTATTCATGCAAGACTTTATTAATAAAGTGAAGCAGGATGTTAGAATTATGGTTAGAATTATGGTCAGTTAATATTTCTATGGGAAGTCAATATTGTCCAATTAACAGAAAATTTAAAAAGAGATTAGAAATTTGGTTGTGAAAGTTAAAAGTATTGTCTTAAATGATATTTTTGAATTGGTGCCACATGATACTTTAATTGTGAAACTACAATAGTACAAAATTGCCACGGCATAGTTTAATTGAAATAAAAATACCAAGTAGTCTCAAATGTGACTCACTGAAGAATCATGATTTTGTATGTCTTGCACTACCTGAATACTGCCATCCTTGGTCCTGAGCTACGTCATGGAAAGAATAAAATTAGGACTGATAAGACTTACAAAAACAAGACCAGAAGTGATACAACTTTGTTGACAAGCTGAACACATATATACAAGATAAATATATACATTTCAATGATAGTACATTTAAAGGCCCAACAGCCAGAAAACTGCAAGAATGAATAAAGGGCTGAATAACTTATATTGGACATGGGGACTATAACTCAGAGAACTGTAAGAATGACTTGGAAGGAAGCTGTAATTGCCACAAGGCACAAAAAGCAATTTGGCAGCCAATGTCTCTAAATTCTAGAACAGCCTAATAAAAAAACAATGGCTAAAAGATGAAAACAAGCAAATAAAACTTAGAATGGAAAGAAGAGAGAGATTTTTAATGAAGTAATTAGTCTTTAGAACAACATCTTATCAGAGCAGCGTAAGAGTTTCTCTTACTGTGCATCTTTACAGATGTGTTAAGAACTATGATTAGCTTTTGGAGTGATAGTTAATTTAGGAAAAGTCTCTTATCTGCATTTTGTGGGAAAGATTAGATTATCACTGCAATTCTTCTCAGTTTTTAAAATCTGTTTTCAAAATCTCTGCTTTGTTTTTAGAATTTTTATAAACCTGCATGCCCTTGCAGGGGAAGTGTAATAAAGAGCTCAGTAAACCCAGAAAGTTTGTTCTGGGAATATGTTGCATTTTCTGCCTGGGACACATAAAGCCCTGAAGTGTGAAAACTGCTTTTAGGTAGTAAGTAAATTGAAAAGCAAATCTTAATCACTCTTACCTCTAGATCTTCGTTTTCATCAATATTTTGGATATTTTGGTAGGCAGCGGTATATATCTCTAAAGCTTTCCCATGGAATAACATTTCAATAGTTATAAATTCAGAAAATATGTTCTAAAAGCAAATGAAAACAAAGGTTTTCTTAATGCAGTAAAGCACATTTCCACTTCAAATACAAGAAATCATTGAATTCTGTACTTGGTATTTATAGGATCCAAGTTAATTGCATAATACCTAGTACTTTTAAGTAGTTTGGCTTGAATTTTAGAAACTAAGCATAAATGCTGGCTGTGCTGTCACTTGAGCAGTTGTCCTTTCATACTAAATTCTAAGTAAACACTTGAAAAGCAAAGAGGAGGCTCATTAGGAGTAAATATGCTGTCGTGCTGAAAACTCACTTGATATTCCCTGATACGTATTTGCAAGATGTAGTCAGTGGATTTTTGCTTTATTGATGGCAATTTTTTTCAACAAGCTGGGGAGAAATTATCTGTAGATTCTATCCATATCTATACTGTACAGATAATTATATATTTTTATATAAAATTTTATGTAGTAAAACATTATATATACAAAACCACTTAATGATGACATCTGCAGAACTCGCATAATCTTTCTCATATTACTTTAACATCAAGTATTGGTTGGTTGGAATTTCCAGTCTCCTTTCATTCTTTCCTATTTACTCTGCCTTTCTTTTTTTCCTCCAACAAAAAGGAGTATCTCACTTCAGGAGTTTTATAATTAAATGTGAGATCACATAATGCAAGTGTTTTTCACTCACTGTAGTCTTTAGGACTTAAGACAATGTTTGATATTGAGAGAGAAATGAAAGTTGCAGTTACTGAACATTTTGCACTTTCTGCATCAAACTTTTAACTGTGGTAACCCACACAGATTTCAGCATGAAGATGTATTTTATTTACTGATGACTATTCCTGTTAATTTGCTGATATTAATCCACATAGATCATTCCATTAACAAATGCAGATGCCAGTGAAGCGGAATACAACAACTGCTGGAAGGTGCAGACGCTAAACAATCTGATAAAGGGAAATTCTGAATTCAGTAAACTGTATGAATAATGAACTTTTTTTTTAATTGCAAAGTTCATGATATTTGGATTATGAAATATTAGTGAATACCACAAGATTTATGTAGGCTTGAGTTAATACTAAATGTTGCTAATCTTGCCAATAAGCAACCATAGTAATTTTATTATGCAAGATCAAACAGGATGTCATATATTGAAGCACACATACTTTTATGTCCTTTATTTTCTGTTTCTCAAAATTATCAATGGTTTCCTCTAATTGCCGAGTTGTTCGAGTTGCATCCAGTGAAGCTCTCTGCAGTTCACTTTCAGCCTGGTAAAGTAACACAAAGGTGAAATTAGTCCCCTTTTTGATTCAAAGATATTTGCCCTAATTACCACGAAAACATTTGAAGTCTGGGTTTTCAAAATACTATACATCTGTGTTACTGTATTTGTAAATTTGTTCGTAACTTACTAAACAAATAAAGTTAACTTCTAGGCAATTGTGACTTTGATCTGAAAAATGAAAAATGACTGGCTGCAGCCAGCTGGGAAAGTCCCAGCACCTTAACCCATTTTCTGTAAGAATCATTTGCTAATTCCACTGAGCCAGCTCTGACGACACAGTGTCTGGGTTCAGGGAATTAACCCAGCACAAAGGTTTATCCTTCAGAAAAATTAGAAGTTTTTTTTAAGCTAATGTGAAGGAGAGGGCAGGACTGCACAGGCCAGAGTGGTGGACGAGTAGAAAAGATCACCCTTTATTTTCAAGCAGATCAACCTGCTGGGTCTAGAACAAATCTTTTCCAGTGTCAAGTGCTGAACCTTCTAAGTTTTTATAAATTATTTAAATAGACAACAGAGCAACAGCTGGAACTAATGCACTAGTCTTGTAAATATCTCAATCAGCAGACTAAAGTTAGTATCATTTTTAGATCCAAAAGTGTTTCAGGTGTATTTTTAGCATTTTTATATTATTAAAAACCTTTTCAACAGGGCACTGGGAAGGGGATACACCAACCAATCCCTAATGCATAAAAATACACAGTTTTTTCTTATTTTGTTACCATAAAAAGCATTTGAGATACACATTTTAAGTAGATGTAACTATGAACTGTGTAAAAATGCACAATGACATTTAAATAAAGATACTGAAGTTATTTTGGTTAAGTCTGAGAGCTGTGCACTATTACAAAATAACGATGTAAAGAGCTTGTGTTTGAAGACTGCAAAATTTGGGTATAAACTTTTTTTATTTTTCATAAATTACTGATCAAACATCGCAGACTAGTCAAGACAGTATTTACTTAAAGCTCTGTCAGTTAGTATCATCAGGAATCTATCCTGTCCTGGGATTTTGGAATAGCATATGGATCAAGTAATTCTATCCTACAGTCGAGACGCAGTGCGGTAGAAATGGGAAGAATCCTACATCTTAAGAGGAACTTTTTTTTTTTTAAAAAAAAAAAAAAGGAAAGTTAATAGACACCACAGACCCAATTCCCATGATCTAGTTTCTAGTGATATATGCATATGGAAACCTAAGGCGTAAGGCAGACTTTGTCACTTCTTTTTCTTTGCTTAAAATCTGGTAGCCTTGTATTACAAGATTTTCAATCTGATACAGTCTCCTTACAAAACCAACTTGTGTCACAGACACAACTCTGCTGTTACTGGGCAAATAAAACTGGTAAAGATCTTTAGTAGTACATAAGGTCACATATTCATCTCTCATGCCTTTTTAAAAACAAAACACAAGAAACAGAGTAAGAAAAGACATCTTGTGTATTCTCTATTATTACAGTCAGTCACACTCTGTAAACGAAGGCAGCTTTTATGCATAAGCAGCCACTACACATACAAATACAATATGTTATTTCTATGACAATAAACTGTATCTTCTCCATCTATCCTAAATCCACTGGCCAGATTTCGTGTGCAGATGCTTTGGTAAAGAAATTTGGTTTATTGTAGAGTGAAATGTCTCAGCTTGCAGAACCCGCACAGTTCGGTATTTTCTCTTCTGAAAAACTCACCTGTGACTGTAAATATTAGTAAAGGAAAAAAATGGCAAAATAACAATTAATATTGGTAAAATAATCTGTTTTCACTTCTACTTTTAATATATTGTGAAGTATTTAACCTTAGATATTTCAAAACTTCTGTAAACTTGGAGAGTGCTGTTATTATGTTGTCTGAAGCCTCTTGCTGTAAGACGTCACTTACAGTTTGTTATAGTATTGGTATAATCCAAATATCCAGGCCAAAATACTTCTGGACTGTTTGTCTTTGACTGAGGGTTTGTTTATTAACTTATTTAGAGAAAAAAGCCAAAGCAAAACAAAAAAATGATCTGACAGCCTAGATGGACTATTTCAGGAAAAAATAATAATATTATTTCGGCATTTTTATATTTCAAAATAAAAATCAGTAAAGTTTTCTTTTCAAAGCTGTACTACCCCCATGTTTTATAAGATGGACTTGAAATCTGGAAGTGAGTCCAGATCCCTTCCTATCTGCAGCCAAATTTGCTCAGTGTTAAAACATGACAGTTGCTCAAGAGAGCCAGTGCTGGAGCCTAACTGCTGTGCTAACGAACGTGGTGAAGCCTCTCAGACCCACAGGCTGACCTGCATCAACCTCAAAAGCAAAGGAACACAGTCCTGCTCCCAACACTTCTTATGCATTTTGTGTTGATCACTTTAAAATGCAAATACATGGTGTTTGGTGTCTTTGGACATATGTAAAGCCAGACTGTACTGAGAGTTAATAACTCTGCAACCGAAGGCTTAAGTACAGAAAACACAGGTGTTACAGGAAGCGAAGCCACAGAAGGATATTTGGGAATAGCTTAGCAAAGAGACAAGAAGAAACAAGGGAGGTACCAGCTGTATACCCATGAAATCAACTGGGAATCACAAGAGGGAACAAAATGGGACCAGTCTCCCTTCAGGGAGAGTAGCTTTCTGTTATCATTGACTCCCTTAATTCTAATGGAAGAGAACTCTGCATCAAAGCTCAAGCGCCAACCCTACGGCTGACTTGATTTACCTGATTTGATTAATAATAAATGGGAATTTTTCGGCAGAGACCAAAATAAAATGTGATTCTCCTGAGTGGCACTTGACCATCACAGTAATTTTCACTCTTTCTGCAGTTCCCATGTGCCAGTCACTAGAAAGATCCCTATTTCTGAAATAAAGTCAATGGAATCTTATAAAGAACAGAACTGCTTCACTCCTGAGTCCAGTGCTACAGTGTAAGAAAAAATAAGCAGCACATCATCATGAACTTAAATGCTGTATCGTAATACATAGGCATAAAGGACTGAAACAGAATTACCTTGATCACCTCTATTTAGGCATTTCCTAGATTCTAATTACTTCAGAATTTGAAACTTCAATGAGATTTTAATGGAAATGCTGTGGAGGCCTATTTTTTCCCCCCTCTCTGTGATACAGAATAGTAAATGGGGAAGCGTGACTGGCCTTTTGAAAGCAAGAGTAGTCTGGTTGAGTATTCTACTAACAGAGTAACAAACTCCCTTCACACTTCATCTCATAGCTGGAGGAAACCCATCCCTCATCTAGGTACAAGGAAGCACAACTACGAAAATGACAGTGAGAGCAAAAATCAACAGAAGTAGAACAGGAGTTGGCTGATTGCACTTACTTTCAAAAACCTCCAAATTCCTAAATGCAATCTATGCCGACCTCTCTGGCATAAACCTATCAAATACTTCATAGTTGCTTTTCAATCATGAAAGGGAGCGAGTAACAAAGCAGCTATTTAGAGTTTAAGAAAAGATTCAACATCAACATCTGAAGCAGTCCCACTAAAGAGCATTCTTCTCATCACTTTCTAAACATAACAGTTTAATCCTCAGGAAATTCTTATAGCTACTAGAAATACAGGATACAATAATGTGTCGATCCGATGGATTCCGCTGACGTGTCTTTTCCAGTTGAGATAATTGCTTGGCTTCTCGGTTCTTTGCTGTTAAAGTTGCTTTAAGATCATCCTGGAAATAAAATGTTTTAGACATGTTTGAACTTGATCTAGGATAACAGATTTACGATAATACAAAATGCATTTTTCTTTGTACATGCATTGCCTTGAAAACGCAGAGAGAACTTCTGCTTTAAACAAAACTAGGTTTTACTGATCTATTAAATGATCCCCTGAAAGAGAAGTCAATGGGGACCACGAGAGTTTAGCACCTTGCACGACTCTGTAACACACACTGTAATTTAGGATGTGGGGAAAAATAAAAATATATTTACAACTTTTCATGAAAAGTACGATATATGGTCAAAAACTGAGACCCCCCCCCAAAGCAGTAAGAAAACAGGCCCCTTCCAGCCTTAGCAATGGAGTAAAGGTGGCATTTGAACTAAAAAGTGGCATCAAATAGGTAAAAAAAACCAACAGAACAGGCAGCAGAGAGTAATTATGAAGAATGCAAAGCTGCTACACAAAGCTTAGCGTGCCATAGAAAATCCATGGCTGAAAGGGTTAAACTGTGTGTTTATATGTGCAGTTAGTAAGGTGTTTAAATACATTTTAAACAAAGTACAGTAAGGATGTCGCTGGAGAAGATGGAACTTCCTGATATAGAAAAGGCAGAAATTGTTGATAGGTATTTTTGCTCCTCATTTCCAAAGGAGAAGAAGAATGAACTTCTACAGAAGTACTTCACAGAGGATCTGTGATAATTTAAAACTATAAGAACGTACCACTCTCTTGTTCATGCTATAAAACTGTGGACTCTCTAATTGTTAGTCAGATATTTAATCACTCCATTGACCCTGGTATAGGAAATGACATTAATTTTGATGGCTCTAGTTTAAAGGAACAGACCAAGCAAAGATATAGTCCAAACAAAACAGTCCAACAAAATCTGAGGCAAGAGTTGGGCATGCATTTCAAACCATCATTTCATCTAAAAAAGGCCAGTTCCCATTTATCTGCCACTCCAGAACAGAGCAGAATAAAGCTATTAAAAAATATAGTATCAGGAAGTTGTCTGTGCTCCTTCCCTCAATTTCAGAATTTTCTCTGGATGCAGGTCTTCTTCATCGTGAAAGACATGCAACCAAAAATGTGTCTCTTCCAAAGCTCTGTGATCCTGTCACTAGGTCACTTAGTCAAGGACAAGCACAAGCACTCCAAGGTTCAGAGTGCTGTCTTCAATAACGAATTATGACATGCTGGATCTTCAATCACCTCGTGAGGCGAGGATCAAAACATGCAGTTTCTTCCTTGTTTCTATCCCTGCTGGCTGTTTGTATATCCTTGTGTACATGACTGTCATTTCACATTGTCTATAGGGTCACAGAGCTGGTTTTGATAATAAGAACTGCATTTTTAGCCTTAAAACTAATTTTGCTGCTGTTCTTTCAAAAGGGAATTTACACTGCCTTTTAGACCATCTGAAAAACTGCTGGAAAGCGCTTTCTCCTTTATGAAAAGCATAGTAGCTGCAATAAAAGCAACAATAGAAAAAACTTTCTAAATGCTTTAGATTTTAAATGTTAAATTAAAGATAGAGGAAGAGAAAACATATTTATTTCTGCTGTAGAACAAAACAGGTTTATATCTAATGGTCACAGCTGCATGTTTAGTGTTATTTAATGACTGCTCCCTGTTAACAGCACTAACTTTCTAGACCATTTAAAACAGTCAACTGGATTAACACCGTGGCTAAAAGAGTTCTGACTTTCATGCAAAGCATACTTGAGAATGCTAAGGAAGCCACTGAAGATACCCTGGTAAAATTCAGGGTTTTGTTTGTTTGTTTTTCTAGCACAGAGCAACTTTGGAAATACCTACAGGGACTGCACTGTTTCCTTCCCTACCTCTGCTCTCTGTGGCAACAACAGCCATCATACTTCTTCGTGCTAGATAAAGCCTGACAAAGATTTGGTGCCACTGCGGTTGCAGCGGTGGAGCTATACACTAATTCTGGATGTAGGAAGATAGGGCACAGTTACATACATATTTTGTCTAGGATGTGGAAAAGCTGAAAATGGTGCTGAAAAAAATACCAACAAAATATGCAAAAGCTGAGGAATATGCCATTAGGGTAGAAGAATTAAGGTCTATGTTTCTAGCTAACTGAAAAGAATGAAAAATGTCTTATACTAGGATCTAAATACCTTCCTCCAGAAAGAAACAGAGCATCCCAAAACTCTTTAATCTCAGTGGAACATATAACAAGAACAAAAGATTAGGTAAAGTCTTTAATTTAAAATAAAACACCACAAAAATCAACTAACCACTAACTACAAGAAACAGTCCAGCATCCTCAGACTAGGATTTTACGTGTTTTTAGAAAACATGCTTTAATTACACCCAAGGAGAAATGGGATGGAAAGTAGTAGCCAGTGAGATAAATGACAGTTACAGAGAATATAAGATTATTCATAGTCCCTCTGGCTTTAAACTATGAATTCCAGTCCACACATAAGGATGCTAGTCAGCCATCTCATTTCAGACCATAGGAAGTACAGCTACAGTCCATCTACCAGACAACGAGCTGGCAGATCCTCAGCACTGTACTGTTACCTGCTTCAGCCACTGAAGTTACTAAAGCAAATCAGTCCTTTCTTCTGCAGATGGATCAACTTGGTTTTATGATGTCCTGTTTTATACGAAGAAAAGGAACCAGGAACAGAGTTGCCAAAAAGCAGAAAAGTGAAGACTGATATACAGAACAACGAAACAGAAGGAAATCCTAAAATCTTACTGAAGCTCCTTATAGGATATTACAGTAGGTTCCACTGAAGCTGCCAAATCCTGCCCCAGAGAGCTACTCAGAATAGTAAACTGGGACATGAATGAAACAATTTTATTGCATTAGTAGTTAAATGACTATTCTGATTAATTTGGGCCTCTTTAAAGCATTTAGGATCAAAGAACATTGATGTCTTACCTGACAGAAAAAGCAACAGTTCTTTTAGGTAGAGCACAAAAATAGTTTGCATACAGCCCTGGAGCAGGTCCAGTAAGTAGCAGGGAGAACATCCCCTTTATAGAAAGTGCTATAATGACATACACTGCCTAGTTTTACTTTATCAGCTAATCTAGTTACAGGTAAAGCAGTCTTACAACTAGAACCCTGTGTCAGCTTTACATGAGTGACAAAACTTCCTTTTTCACTAAAAATGTTTCAGTGTCTACAGATGATAACTACAGACTGGACAATTGAAGATTTAACCAAGGTTTATGGTAACGGAAGAAATCATCTAATCGCCTCCATCTTTACTGAAGTCTCTCTTAGTTCAAAGGTATGTTGATAAAATAGTTAATCCCATCTACAGTTTAAGAATGCTCTTGTACTCCTCACTAAGATAAACATTACGTAATGTTTTCTGGCATTATGAATGGCAAAGCCAACAGAAAATGCCTTTCTCTGTTGCAAGTGATGCCCTGGCTTCAGTTGCTTCTGTCCTTGGCATTTACTGAGGACATTTATGTATCTCCAATGCTCCTGAAGCACCAAGCACTCGGGCAGTGTTCTGTGTGTTTCCTCAGAAACGCAAGTGCCACGAACACACGAACTTGTCTTCCATCCTCAACATTTATATCCTGTAGAACACACTCGGTCAGCTCTAGGTCTCACAAACTGGGTTTCAGAGCAACTTCTACAATACCAAATTCTAGGATGCAGGCTGTCACCTACAACGTTGCTAAGGACTTCCAGTACTCAAGTGCAGGATGCATTTCCTTCCTGATTGTTTCCTGAACAACCAGTTGAGACAGCTATGCAGTAAGTTCCGAATACTGTACTAATTTCTTCCCCATATTGAAAAGATACAACAACAAAAACTTCTGAAAAATGTTTGTTTGAGAGGCAATGTCACAACGTGCTCAAATTAACCATAACAAACATGCTGGAAGATTCCTGTATTATAAAATACCATCAAATACTCATCATTTTACTTTCTGATTTATATACATTATGATACAAATATATACATCAAATCCAGATTTGAGTTTACAGGATGAAGGTAACCTCTATATAAAATACAAGTAGTATGAAGAACTGTTTTCAACCTATAAACTGGTATCTGCTTATTAAAATTAACCTGCTCAAGCTATCCCTCCTGGAGGAAAGAAATCTACACATATTTTGTGGGAATATTTCAAACTGCTATGTACACTGTTTCCAGAATACAGTGAAGAAAGAGACCTCAGGTTTTTTCTGTATCTTCAGGTCATCCTAATGACTTTACAGGTCAGACAAGGATTCAGGCCACTACCTACTTACCAGTTTCAAAAAGTATCTTCTACATTATGAACTTTGATACAGAATGCAATTCCACATTAGAAAAGCTGTTAAAGGCAGCATAGAGATGATTAGGAGTCAAAAGCCTTCAAATATTTCATCTTTTCGAACTCTGAACAGCAATAATCATAAAATAAAAATAATTACATTACTTGTAAATAAAAATGTCTTGTATTTGCACTACCTAGAAAGTTTCACACTATCCAAAATGCCTTTTTATAGCATTTGCTTGTGCTCCCAGAGTCTGAACACGCTTGTCAAACCACATCAAGCCTTTTTCCTCCAACATATATACAGCTTCAATTCAGATTCATTACTATATAATTTAGTTAGATTACTGCAGAAAGAAAAATCAGAACTACACCCTCCCTGCAAAGCAGTTTTCAACTGAGTGGCCAGAACACCAAAATGTACCTTGTGAGAAAGAAAGAGATGTCAAACCTACCCTCTTGAGTTTCACTATGGTTCCATAACTTTTCAGAGGTTCAACAACCTTGGCTTCGAGCCTGTCAACCTACAAAAGAAATCACAAAACCACTAAAATAATCTGCATCTATGGTGTGTGTTTCTGAAACAGAAAGAAATTAATTTACTAGTGACTCATCTTATTAGGAATTCAGTCCATATATGCTGAAAATATAGTGGGACAGAGATCTTAATAATATTGTTAAGGCCAGGCTGGATGGGGCTTTGAGCAATCTGCCCTAGGGAGAGGTGTCCCTGCCCATGGCAGGGGGGTTGGAACTTGATGATCTCTAAGGTCCCTTCCAACTCTGACCATTCTATGATTCTATGAATTAAATTAACCAGTAAATCATTTGTATTTTGAGAAGCTCAAGGTGATTTCCAGTGGAATGCCTTTTTTTCAATGGCAATACATAAGGATAAATAAAACTCAGAGATTCTAACAACCGAGTACTAAATACATCAGACATTGCGTATTGAGTATCTGTAGCTTTCTATCTAAAGTTAAAGCCCAACGTGTTCGTTCTACATTTGTTGATAGATTATGGACTAAACCACCTTTGCTATCAAATACACTGTATGAAATGCAATGCTTCTGTTCTTATAAGCATGGAAACAGCATATTACTAGGTATTGAAAACATTAAAAACACCAATAGCAGGTTGTGTAAAATACATGAATGTCCTCACAGATGAGTACATCTGAATTACTGTTTCAGTTCTCCTAGTTAGAAAAACAGCTACATACGGTCAGACAGGTAATAGGATAAGACTTGCCTGCTTGTCAAAATTGACAATACTGCCCCGGCATAAGCTGCTGATGACTTTGGACCATCTGGCCCATCGCTGTTGTGTCCAAATCTGGACAATGTGCATACCTCTATTGTTAAGGGACAGACATTACACTCCTCTCTGAACTGTAAATCAGTCAGCCAAAATCTACACCGACTGAGCAAACATTTCTTCTTTTTCTAAAAATCCACTAGAGCACTGTCAAACAATTTCACTTACACTACCAATAGAACAGAATGGAGTGGGACAGTAAGGCTCTAAATGAAACATATGTTGCAGACACCAAATAACCTGTCTATTTTGCTTGCTTACTCTTATACATGTTGTGAACATACTTCAGACCTCAGCACTTACCTATCTAGCACTGCAGATGAAGACCAGAAATCAAGAACTCTTATAAGCTATTTTGCTCTTGCCCACATTGTCAATACGTATGAGAACTGTTAACTCAATATCCAAAAGAAATATGGCAGAAATGAACTATTTGGTTTCCACGAGCAAATGAGAACCTGATGTAAAGGCGAGAAGCTTCTCTTTTCTTTTACTTGTTCTGCCTTTTCTCCTTCAAAGGGCAGCGGTGGTTTGGGAACAGGCATGGTAGGGGGAGGTAGGCCAAATGCCAGTTTTTAAAAACACACTTAGAAATAAAAAGATGAAAACTCAAGTTGTTACGTAGGTATCTAGAAATTACACATTCATAATTTAAAGGTGAAAAAGATCGAGAGATTATGCATTCTGACTTCACATGAATCTTTGGCCATAACATAAATTTACCCTACAAATGGAGGGATAAATTGCTGTTACATCAACTGAAGCATAAGGACTCACATGTGGCTCAGCTGGAGCCAGATGCATAGGAGCTGATGGAAACAAATAAAAATCCCACTATCCACACCTCTAGATTTCTTATTACTTCTTAAAAATTTGGTCCTAAACAAATTGTCAAAGATATATGAGTATTTCTTGTTCTTTAAACCCTCTACTAAGTAGACTAAATACACCATAGATTAATGTCTTTTAAAAGGCTTTCTTTTTTGCTTCATTAATATAGAAAGACTTGCAATTTTTTTTTTAAAAGAGGTTCTATTTGAAAATGTCAAGAATATCAACTACTTTCATCTCTTTTTTAAATTTCAATGGTTCTTAGCTTTTCTAAACTACAGATGAGATTTTTCAATGCCCTCCTGAAAGAACAGATATGTACTCCAAAAAGCAGTTTGAGTACATGTGAACAAATTAATTTTTTTCTTAAATATCATGATTTGAAATTATGGATCATAAGTTACAGTTTGACTGGCCTGGCACATAGATCTGTAAGTGGCTTAAACACCTTTCTTTACATTCTCACTTATCTAGCAGAACTGTGACTGTATTGTCACACATACTCCAAATCAAGTTTGTACTTTTCATGTTGAACTACAGACTTAAGAAATCTACAGTGGTCCCCAACAGCATCTCAGAAGGGCTGTCAGTGCCCACTGAAGGATTCCAGTTAGAGTTGTCTTCCACACTATTTTTGATAACAGACTCAGCAAAAGGGCAATGACTGATTTTACTTCAAATGCTGCTAGAAAACTCAGGTCATAAAACTAAACCAACATTTTATTAACCATAATTCATAATGCAAAAATCTAAGACCAATAAAAGACTTGCTCAGCCTCCAGTTCTGAGAGTGCTCATATGGATAGTTTCACCAACTTCAACAGGCAGTTTTCACTAAAGTTATTAGCAGAGTAAATGATGAATACTTTGGCAGCCTATCCTGCTCTGCCATTAATATATTCAAAAGTGGTTTCTCTCATGACTGAAGAATATATCTTTTCCCTTTTGATGATAGATAAGTAGCTGAAAAGTTCAGATGGCAAACACAACATGTACAGCTTTAATTCTGTACCTCTGCCTGGCGATAATCCTGAAGTCTGGAAAATTCATCTGCAAAGTTTTTCAGTCCAACTTTTAAGTTTGGTGTCTCTGTGGCTGCATATGCATATATTTCATTTACTAGAAGATCTGCTTTGTCTCGTAGTCTGGCAGTTTTACGTACATATCCAGCAAATATTTGGCACAATTCACCAAAATGTTTTTCCACATTTGAAACAGCATCTTGTATTTGTCTAGTCTGATTGTCCCTAGATACCAAAGAAAAATAAGTCAAAAATAAGAAGGGGACAAACACATACAGAAGAAAAACTATTATACTATTAATAATTTATACATGATTTGGACATCTCATTTCAGTGCAAAACCAAAATCTATTATTAAAATGATAATAATGTAACAGTCTGATTTAATATGTGCTTATTGATGAATGAAAAAAAAAAAAACAAGGAAAAAAGCAGGATTATAGTTAAAAATAAAGATCCAGTAGAAGAAAACCCAAATCACACAAATCAGCTCAGAATTTTTTTCTCCTGTGATTAAGCAGAAGTTCACCATTACTGTTGGTATTAACTACTGACATAGTGGTAACACCAGCAGGTCTCAAACAGACTGGGTCATACAGCTTCCTCCAGGAGTCTGCAATCTAAACAGACAAGTCAATGGTTGGAGAAATTAAGCAGCAGAGGGCCAATCTGTAGAGGTGTTAAATGTTCTTTAAATTGTGAACAGGTACCAACCAAACTGCTCCTGCTCAGCACTACAGTGGATAAATACCCCTGTAATTAGAGAAGAAAAATGAACGGACACAAGTATAGAGGGGAAAACTCTAAAAACACAAAGTATACTCATCACACCAACAAATTATTTTCTTTTTCATTATAATAATTTCATTTTTTGAATCAAATGCCCGTATGTTTCCTTATTAATGATCTAGATAATCTATTCTGAATTTTTAATTAATATATTTCACTTGATATTTTGCTTTCCTATTCCTACATCATGTGACAGTCTTGCTTTAGTTATGCTTCAGCCATACTATTAAACCAAATCAGTGCCAGTGAATTCATGCCAGTTGTTGTTGATTGGAACAACTGATCACGACAATTTAGTTAACAGTAAATATAGGGCAATTTAACTAACAGTAAGCCTAAGAAGTCTTCAGGGTCTCCATGAAGTGATTCATTTGAAGCAATGGAATTCTCAGCAAGAGAATTCACTTGTACCACTGTCTTGGTAAGGAACAGAAGTGAAAACTTCTTTCATAACCTTAAGCTACCCCAACTCCAAATCCTGACCAGAATTTAAATAGTATCACAACACATGAAAATCAGAAAAAGTGGAAGAAATTAAACACTGTAAGACTAAACAGCAATGCAGTCAATACAAATGAAGAACACCTTTTCTTCAGGAACTCATCAGGCAAAAATATTTCAGGACAAAGTTCTGCTACAGGCAAAAAGCCAGTTGTGTTCCATGACAAGCAGTCTAGAAGACTTCTCAAAAGAGACATTGTTCAAAGAAAGAAAAAATTCAGAGTATGTTGTTCAGTCCTCCAGGACATGTTTGAGCATAAAACCATTTGAATAGGAAAGGTTTCATCCAGTGAGTAGGAAAATAAAGAGTCCCATTAAGTATTACTAAAGTTAATCTGATAACATCTTCCATAAAAGCCACATCTCTTTTCCTGTTGCATTGGAAGATCTTCATGTCAGAAAGTGTTCCTCTCCTTAAGCACACTTCCTCACCCACTCTACAATTACGGTCCCACAGTACTCCCATACAAATAATATTTAATTTTGGCACATGAAACACTACATTTCCTTAGAGAGAGGTCTGAAAAGTTCCCACTACTCCCCCCACGCCCCCAATTATTTGCGGCCACTTAGAAGCGACTAGAAAATTATCAGCGAGAGGCCCAATTCAACCGGCAAGTCTTCATCTCCGCGCAGCACATTAAGCCTTGAAAAGTTTTGCGGGGAAAAAAGGGTTGGATCCACCATCCCCAGGGAGGCTGAGCTGCCGCCTGAGGGACTGGGCCCGCATCCCCCCCAGACCTTCCCGCCACTCCCTGGGTACCCTGACTGGAACAGGGCGGCCGCCGCCGCCTCCCCCCGCCCTTTCCCGGCAAAGCTAGGAGACGCAGCCAGCCCCCAGGGACAGGGGGCCGGGCAGCGACCCGAGGCCTCCCCGGCCCCTCAGCGCCCCGTTACCTGGCGTCCAGCCCGCGGCCCAGCAGCATCATGGCGGCGGCTCGGCGGGAAGGAGGGCGGCGCTCCGCGTGCGCTCGGTTTCCATGGACACCGCCCCGCCCCGCCGCCTGAGGGGCCAGGGGCCGCCTCTTCTTCCCCGGCGCTGCCTCCCGGTTGGGAGGTGTGTGATAGCAGCTCTTACCGGCTTCCCGGGCGGCCTCTCGGGCACTAACGGCTGAGCACCCTCGTTCTTCCCGGTGTCTGGAGGGCGGTCAGGCTGTCAGCTCGCCGGAGGCCCGCGGTTGAGGCCGCTCGTTTCTGAGCCTGCTGTCCCCGGAGACGTTCAACGCCAAGTCCCGGCCCGGGGCAGGAGTAGAAAGTGGGAAGGTTCGAGCCTGTCTCATAAAACAAAAATTAAAAAAATCAAAGAACTCATTTTTTGGTAGATACTCTTTTTATTGTGCACAGCCAGACTTGGTAGGAGAAGCAGTGCCGGGGAAGCAGCCCAGCAGTCTGCCGCCTCTGAGGGAGAGGTGCTGGGCCTGGGCAGCCCTGAGGAACAGTCCCATGGAGCTCCAGGAGAGGCCTTTAAAAAAATCACTTAAGATGAAGCTTTAATTCACCTAAAGCAAACTCGTCTTCAAACATCGAGGATCTATTTAGATCTATTTAGTGGCTTGCACCAACTAAGCTAAAACAAAATTGTGCCATTTTTCCTTAAGGAAAGTTTGTGAAATCAGTGCTGAAACTCACCCGAAAGGTTTGCAGCCATTAAACACTTTGCAGACATCTAATCCCAAAATGTCCTTCAGAGGATGCAGAGGTGAGAGGTCAGCTGGTACCTGAAGGTCTTAAGATCTTTTGACTGCAGGCTTGACTAGATATGTTATAATGCTTATTGTTAAATCAACCTATTATTAATAATCTAATAAATCAGTTAAATGACCTACCTAATAATGACCGCTATTATGTGCACTTTTGTAATACCGCACACTGTAGCAAAATCTGAGTTTATCACTCTTTAAGTCTTATTCATGACACACAACTACCACTGAATGACAGCTCTATCACTGTCTCTCTACCATGTCATGCTGCTTGTTTTGGGGGGATTTACCCCACCCCCCCAATAAAAGGTCTCCCCAAATGCCCCTTCAATTAACTAGTTCATACTGTCTGCATATTGTTTATCTTGCACACCTGCTGAGACATCCCATCCCATTTTAGTCTTGATTCCTCTACCTAGCTTCAGTGAAGTCTAAGCCCTTTATCCTGTATCAGAACAAGGATTATCTTGTTGAATGTTTGGAGACTTTTTCCACTATTTTTGTGCTCACGTAGCATCCTGCTCTTAAGTGCTTCATTACAAATCATTGACATTGACAAGTTCTTTGGACAATCTCCTGGTCTGCTGCAGTGGTCTTGTCTCTTCACAAGAAGAGACCTCCAGCAGGACCTCTAGCTCCCAAATTGTAATCCATTTCCGGAGCATTAGGAGCTCTGAAAGTTGAAAACGTCTATTCTGCTACTTAGAGGATGTTTAGACTTGGTTTAGACTTTAGACCCCGGAAAGCTCAAGCAAAGAGAGTATCAAATACCCAGAAATTCTTAATAAACAGCAAGATGGTGTTGAATGAGTTACTATATGAACAGCGTAAGAAGTACAAAGTTGATTAAAATTACAGACCAATGAGAAACAGAGACTGACAGTTAATGAGAGGGTAAAAGACTTTGAAATTAAGGAAAAGTTATATTTGGTTAAAATTGAAGTAGTTGTCACTGGAACAAGACACAAAAGAGGAATGACAGCTCATCTTCAGCTACTGTGAACTAAATACACTTCAGTCCCCAAGTGTAGGACTTGACATAGACATTAAAAAACTCAATTTGTATATGCTGATTTCGCACATGACTTGACTTAATAGCTCTTAATGCTGCAGATAGTCCTGGAATGTATGGCCTACCAGCTCCAGCTGCACATAGAAAGTTGAAAATAATGTCATGAGGGCCTGTTGAAATTTTGAGTCATCAGAGAGTGCACAAGAGCACAAGCTGCATAAATCATGGAGTGGAAAAACATTTTTGTACTATGATTTAGAAATAATTATGGAGAATGATGTTGAAAGTAATGCCAAATTTCCTGCTCATTACTTCTAAGTAAGTTTCCAGAATAACATACTAAAGATGATGACATCTTATAAATGACAAATTGTGAAGATAAGCAAGCTCTGAAATATCCAATTGACAGTGTTTTCCGATATTCCTACGGAGCATAAGCAGCAGAGTCCTCCTGACTTAAATGAACTTGAGTAAATTCTCTGTACTGTCGTGTTGAGCAACAGTATAAAGCTCCAGCAGTTTTCAGCAGTGGTGAAGAATTGCGTGTCATTGCTTGGTAGAAAAAACAGGGAATGTACGAGTCTGTGGAAACTTTAAGAACACAAATTGGAACAGAATTTCTTCTTTAACGTTTAGGGAACGTTTTAACCATTGTTAAAGTAAAAGCCATTTTTCTGGTTTGGAATTTCACATTTCGTCAATGAGTTAGTTTGTCCTAGTTATACGTGTAAATACCAACAGACTATTCTGTCTCTTTTCTTTAAGTAAACTGATGTTAATTTATATGGTATAGTAATTACAACTAATCCAAAGAGGTCCAAGGGTTTATCTGTGCACTACAGTTTATGTGATTAAGTCTGTACATGTAACTGATGAGCTGACTACACTTTTGTGTCACTGCTGCTTTACTCCTAGTCTGTTTTATAACTTTAGAATTTTTTTTACAATCTTTAAATTGTTTTGGGTTTTTTTTTTTGGTAATTTTCCACTTTTAGATCCACCTATGTTATCGAATCCTATTGTACATATAGAAAGGCATTCACTGTAGACCTTGGATGTCAAACAACATTAATATTAGCATACAAATTTACTCAGAGTGGACTGGGGAATGTTCTCTGAGATTTAATACTTACAAGTGTTTTCTGGTGTTCCAACAGTTCTCTCCTCACTTAATGCAGGAGCTAGACCACCTCTTTTTCCAAGCTCTCTGGCTTCCCAAGAACAGGAGGCAGCTTGTGGGAACCGTCCTTCTCTGATTCACAAGTCTCCAATACCCAGTTCCAGATATCTCAATTTAAAATACAGTTTGTTAGAGAAAAAAATGACAACATAATTAAGGAAACAGTAAAACATTGCTTCCTCAGGGTAATACCCGCAGGCCAGAATAACCTTCTGTTGTCCATTTTGTCAAAATTGCTTGGAGCGCAGAAGCCTCTTGATGATTTATGCATTTGCCTGTTGTGTTCTTAGTTCTTTAAAAGAGCTTTGACCACTGTCAGAGGTGGGATTGTGGGCTAGAAGGATTTTTGATCTTGTTCAGTACAGGCACTCATGCTTTTACAGTCTTAATGCTTTTTTATAAACTAGGAGGAGTTCTTTTGTTTGCTTCCTTGCTTGCCTTTGGGTAAGTATTTCTGCTCTTATGCTACTCTTTCACAAAGGTGAAATGGTAAATATGTCTGGAATATGTTGCTATGCAAGTTTTTTTGACATCTCTTGTTTTCAGCAATCTGTCAGAAAGCAAGGATTTGTCTCAGGTTTACTGCCACTTTTTTATACCGTGTACACTTTGAGATTTGTTTCTCCCAGATTCTCATTTATGTAGTAGGACCCTATCTCCCAGAATTGTTCCCCCAGTCTAGCTAATCCACTTTGTTTCTGGTTTGCTGCTAAGACCTACTGCTCAGGTGTCAACAGATGAAGATCTTCTGTGTTGACACTGTTTTATGGTGTTTGATTCTCTATTTAAGGTAACCACATTTCTTGTGATGCAGACCATGATCACAGTTATGTGTAATGTGCACTGATTCATATGCCAGGGAAGGCATTGGAAAACATCTGTTTCCTAGGTCTGTGGTATAGATGATTCTGAATGTTCTTATTCGTTAGTGTCAACAAATGGTACTCCAGTTATTGTTGGTAGCACTGTAGAAATTCTAGACTGGGCTGTCAAAGTGTTTTACTGAAGCCTGCTCAAGGTTCCTGAGCTGTGTGGGCACATTGTGAACATTGCTGAAGATGAGGAGTCTCTGCCAATGTATTTGTGTTACTGGAAAGACAGGGCAGAGGTGACTCTTGGAAGCAGACTATCATTGCACCTCTCCATGGGAATCTTTATTAAGAAGCAATACATTTATTTGAAATTAGGGTATCGATAGTGAGGAAAAGAAGCTTTGGAGAGTGGTCCTCCTACTCATTCTGCTGTACCATCCCTTGTTTCTTGAGTGGCAGTAGCACTGAAGCAGCCCACTCGAATTTCTGGGGGCTCTGATTGATGAAGGTAGGCAGTGAAGCCAGACTGTTTTGCCATTCCCCTCAGGCTAGTGCCAGAAGCAATTTAATCTGCCTTTTGCTTTCAGATAACTGTGATAATACACACATTAATCAAATAGACACTTGTATTATTAACATAGTACATAATTTTAATTAGTAAATAGTTATTTTCCAGACATACTGTATTATTGGAATGAGTAAACAAGAACAAGCAAGTCAGAATTATTCTTTCTCAATTTCATATTTATTTAAATACAAAACTAGTGGCAAGTCACTTTGCTGCCTGAGAATCAGACTGGAGAGTAGAGACCTCTTTGTTGCCCCATTCTGCAGGTAGGGGATTTCTCCTAGATCCTTCATAACTGAAGTGAGTGTGGTTGGAAGAGTGGTGAGATGGATGGAGCTGATCTCTTTGGATCAGGCCTCTGCAACACGTACTAGTTGTGATACCTTTGGTGGAAGTTTCTTCATGTCTTCTGTGTCAGACTCATACTGGTGGTATTCCTAAAGGATGTCTGTACTGCTCCTCAAGAATGAGATTCTAGACAAGTCATGTTTCTAAATTGCCTGTCATATAAGCAAGTGCTTCTCAGAGATGCCAGCACCAAGTGGCAGGGTTTGGCTTATGCCCTCGCTGTAATTACTAGCTTAGTACTGGCAATAGAGCGGGCTGGCTTCATCCATAGTGTGTGCCTCAACATCTCCTCTGAGTCTTTTGCGGCACCACTGTGACTGAAATAATGCAAAGGCATGAAATCGCCCTCCTGAGTGCTTTTATGGCATGGAACTAGGCTATATATGTCCTGGGCTGTGGTTTATGAGACATTTGAGGGGCAAAAATTGCTGCAATAATGCTGAAGGATGGTAGAGAATGGAGGGAGTCAGTTGCAGAGTGGACACAGCAAACACGGTGCAGTTTCAACCAACTGACTTTTGTGATCATTCCCTGGAGTAAATTATTCCCAGCACTGTGCCTGTCGTTTGTCTGAGAGAGAACTGTTTGGAACTGTGATAAAACAATTAAGCTGTACTTGGTTTTGTCTCATGGCCTTGTAACATTTAGCAGTGTAGATACACCCAGTAATCAGTATAATAATCAGTTATACTCAGAGGGTCTCTTGCAGGTGCACCTAGGTGCTCTCTTGCAGGTTTGCTGTCTACATGAACTGTAGGTCTGGTCTTCTGGACAACTTTGGATTTACTCTTAAAAGTTTATAAGTATTTTCTGGAGCTCTAAAAGGAAGTTGCTGTGGGTTTCATTTAAATCAGTGACAGTTCTGTCATTAGCAGTAGGAAGAAAACCTTATCCTTAGCAAATTGTTTTCTTCTTTTTACAATGGTAGTATTCTGTTCCCAACGAACTGCTGTACCAGGAATTATTTTCTGCAGCTGAAGGGAGCTCAGCCTGAAGATACTGGTATGTGATAACAGCTACCACTTGGTGGCATCCACTCCATGCTTTATTTAGCTTGAAAACTCCACAGACAGCAAGCTGAGGAAACTTTTGAGTTTCTGGCTTGACATTCTTTATGGTTATTTAAAATACTTAAGCTTACACTGGTCTTGATTGGTATGCTCAGGGCTTGACATCTGCATGACCCACTTTCTGCTTCTGTTTTAGTGTGGAAGTACACACATTTACTAACCTTTCAGTTCACTCAAATAATCAAAGTGATTAAACTTTAGCTTTGTCCTGTTATTTGGAAGACTGTGCAACTATTTTTTTATTCATGGGAAACCTGTTTAAACTCTTGGACCCTTGGTCTTGACCTTGCTATGTACCTCAATTTAAAACAAACTTTGATTTTAAATAAGTCAGTTAGAAGCAAAAGTAGCATAGATGTGGTTAGAAGCAGTGTTATTGAAATGAATTCTTGAATCTTTGATTTCCACTTTTCAAAGGAAAAATACTCAGACTAATTCTGGAAAGTGTGGAACATTAGCATTACTAATAAATTAAGGTTTATGATGAGACGTAAAGATTCACGTTTCCTAATTTCTAACATTTAAATGTGGGATCAGAAATACGTTTCACCAACCAAAATCTTAATTTGGAGATCTCTCTCTGTCTCTAAAATGATATATGGCACAACACTCTCATTCAGTTTAATTCTCCTGAGTACCTAACTTCAGAATTAAAGTTGCAAGCCTACTCTCCTTGTATTTGTTGTCAAAATACTGTGAAAAGAAGCAAGAGAAGATTTTTTAAAAATGCTTCGTAAATAAGAAGAAAACCGATCTTTGGTAGCTTAGTGTAGATATCCTCAAGCTGGCAGATTTTTCTGATAGTACTAGTCTGATGAATCAAGATAATATTAGTCTGAGAGTCAAGAACCTTTCAGCTGTTCAAGACTTGGCCTGCAAGTCCTTGGTCACTTTGGGGAACGTAATGTGGTAATGAGCGTGGTGTGAGATCTAAATAAATGACATTTGGCAGTTTGTGGAATGGTACTAGAACAAGACTTCTACTTTGGAATATTTCACCTGTAAAATACAGGTGTGATTGTAATGAAATAAAAAAATCCCAACAGTTGTATACTTGATATCTAATTGCATTGTGTAATGCTAATTGAATGGTAGATGACATTTGGATCTTATTGATTGCATTCACACCTAGATTCCTTGACTTCTGCTTGGAGCTGAGGCTAGAAGGTTTGAAAGTTGTCTTTTTTTTAAAATTTAACAGAAGTTTTGTTAGCCATTCCTAGGTCATTGGAGTGTTGGTGGAAATCAAACACATCCCAGCACTTCTTAAACTTTTTTTTTTCCCTAGTAGTGAAACCAAAAGAAAATTGAGTAAAAATTTCTAAACAAATAATCATATTAATAAATGAGATCACTGGTACTTTTGGAGGCAAGAAGAAAATTAACTATTGAAACATTGCACATGGTTGAAACTTGCTGACTTATTTTGTGGTTTGTTTTATTTTTTTCCCAACATAACCGGATGAATCCCCCATTCTTCTTTGTGGCCTATATCAGTGTCGTGAGGATTGTGCTTTAAAAAATGCAGTCATGATCCTCTTTTGCTAATTTCCAGTTTTATGAAACTAGGCAAAGAAGTAATCTGGGTAAATTTCTTCTTGGAAGTTAACTCTCTCTGATAATCTCCGAGCGATACACGACAGAGTTCCATGTTTGCACCGGAATAGTCAGTCATGTTATCAAATGACTGCAAATTCAGAGAACACTTCCAAATTTTCAATACCTTGTATTTCATCACATCTCTCTATCCCTTCAACATCTCTCTGCGTTATTGTTGTATACATTTAAAAAATTGCAGCTAGGAACAGGCCTGTATTGAAGAAAACCAAAGTATATGCATCAGTCTGCTTCTAGAGGGCAGCAAATGACTGTGTTTTAGCCACAAGAGGAAATACAAAATTCACATTTCTGCCAGCAAGCCAAAGGCACAATCCAGCATCTTGTAATTAATGGCAAACATCCCATTTGCTTTGATGGGAAAAGGATCGGGTCCCTGTTGCTTTCCTTGCTATCTTCCCAATCCCACTTTTTAAGTGGGTAAGTATTGTGCATAAAGACCGTTGGAATCTTCTTATTAGTCATCACTGTTTTAAACAGAGTGAACTCTGGATGCAAATGTTGCAGTTTTTATCAACATTCTGAGGCAACAATTCATCTGATATAAAAAAGTACATGACAATTATAATAGTATTTATGTAAATATTAGCTCATTGGGGGATTTTATCTGTTTGGTTTTGTGGTGTGAGAATAGTGGGGGATTCTCCCTCGTTTGGAAAAAACCTACTGATAATTCACATGTATTGCTTAATACAGTCAAACAAAAGAAAGATGCTAAGTAAGACTTTTATTTTTAATGTAATTCACTTTTATTTGTGCATAGGTTTTTCTGTAGTCCTCCTTACCATAGCACTGGTGTATTCACATGTAAGCTTGTATCAGTAGTGTAATATAAATGGTGATAAACTGCCTAAACATCTCATAACCATTGTATTTTCCTTGGTAAGTGGCCTCTCTCTATAGAGATTGTTGTTCTATACTTTGTAGCCCTGTGAAACCTTCCTCTTTCTTTTCTCATGGAAAAAAATACACAATTTCTTTTCAAAATTGCGTTAGTTGAATTTGTGCAGAGCTAGAAGAAGGAGAACTGGTCAGATTGCAGCTTCTTTAGAGAGTGTGTATCTCTCTATCTCTTTGTCCCTTTGCTTAGGAAGAACTTAAGATTTGTGCTCCACATACCTAGGAAACAATCTGGCTGCAGACAGAGAATCGTAGAGCTTCTCTAATGTATGATGTCTTCCTCATGGCTTCCTATGAGTGTAGAAGACTGAAAAACCCACAAGTTTGCATTCGGATAATGCAAAATCTATGCTGTTGTCTAGGAAGATGGCTTGTATATCCTCTGGCCTTGAGGGCTTTTTTACCAAGTGTCCGAGTATCCAAAGTAGCAGCCAGTGTAAAAAAATCAGGCTCTGACTGTCATCATTTCAGTGCTATGCAGGTCAAGAAACTGCATTGTTCCAATACAAACTGAGGAACGCTTTTAGCTGAGAAACATCCCAGAGTATCAGATCCACTGCCTCTGGTTGAGGAGAGCCACAGTGAATCATCTTCACAGCACCCTTGCCAATGGTGGCTTTTTCTGGGGGAGTCCATTCCTGGATGGTGCTCAAAGCCCAGAGCCGCTGGGACGAGGATGGGTTTGTAACCCGTGGCTCTTCTGGAATCTAAGGAAGCTTACAGCTAGTTTCTTTGTCTCAGAGACAGTCCTTACTTCTTTCACCAGTGAGTGAATGAATCTAGAGGCAACCCTGGTGCCAATCAGATCTCTTCTCAACTGCGTTTTTTAAAATTGTAATGGAACTGCTTTTTCCACATCTCCATTAGCTCTTCCTCTGTTTTCAGTGCTGGTCCTGGGTATCTGTGTCTGTAACCATTTACAGTTCTGATTCAATTTTCTAAGAGAGAGAAATCTAAAGAGTGTTTCTTGCCATAGTTTCAATTTTTCTTTTCAGTGGTTATGAATAAAACATCACGTAAGGGGGGGGGAGGGAGCTTTTGTTGTCTACTTCTGAAGTGTACAAAGGGAACATAGAATATTCTGTGTGACTCAGTGCCTGAAAAATATCACAGCAAGGCTTCTAGAAAAGTCAAGAGGTGAAATACTTTAGCTAGATATGGTATCTTTGAGATGCCTCAAACAGGGAAATACTGTAGAATTTTCCACCCATAGAAATAGAGGTTTTTGTTCTTCTCCAAGGTTTATGTTTAGTTTTTGGCAGTCTACGTATCTAGAAATGATGATGTTTGCAGTGGCATAGTTGTTTCTCGGAATACTTATTCATTACTCATTTCTGAAATATTTGCACAGACACTGGCCCACAGCGTGCTGTAGTTTAGGCTACTAAGTGTATTGCTTCTTGGCTGCTGACGTCTTCAGCATATGGTACTTTATTGTGTTGGCCACAGAAACGTTCTATAGTCTTGCAGTAGCATTGAGTGTGGTTCTGTAGCTTTCAGCTTTAATTATACTTAATAACGTAATACATGTACAGCAAATAACGTTTCCCATATTTAAAGTGTGGTTCTACTCTGAAATGTGATGATTTTAAGATGATAGTAACTAATTCAGCAAATAAGGTCCTTGTGCTAGTCAACTCATAGCTGACTACTAACAAAAAGACGTTTCCCTATCTGCCCTTCTCTTAGCAGGACAGTCAGTGCCTGGCAGAAGAAGTTGCAGAAATAGGGTCAACAGTGCTTTCCCTTGCTCTAATAGAATCCTTGGTGTTGCAAGTCGAGTACTAAGTTGATGATAAACTGTCGGAATTTAGAGAAGAAATGAATTATGACTTTTGACAGTGTGAAAATGGGACATCAGTGTCTCTTCCCAGCCTTGGTGCAGGAAACGTGTTTGGTGTGTTCAGAGGAGAATACACTGCTCTATGGCAGCACTTCCCTTATTAAGAAGCTCCCTCTTAGGACATCTGCCTCCACCTAGGACATCTGCTTCCACCTAACTGAGTTTTTTATACAGTTATTAATTCTTAAGCTATCAGTATAGTTTTGAATAGATCTCAGTAAGCAAACTCAATCCTTTATTCACACTTCAGCAAAGACATCAACATAAATTGGTAAGGATAATTTAAAAATCTGGGAATTGCTGTCACTTTTTGCTTTCTCCTCCTATGGAGTGCATTTTCTACATGTTTATACCTAGGTAGGGCTTTTTTTGTTCTTTTGATGGCTTTCATTCAGTTTACGGGATCTTCTTGTCATCCGTTTTAAACTAGCCATGCTTTCTTTCTGATGCAGGAGAAGAAAAGAGAGTAAGCCAGCTTGGCAAGGCATAAGCTCAAGAGCAAAGCACAGGAAATTGGGGACTGAGATAAGCAAGGAAAATTTGAAATGAGTTCCAAGATGTCGATATGTTCCCAGTTTATGGTGGTATCAGGGCACAGCTATGCTGCAGGCACAAGACACAGCTCTGCCGTGTGCTGCCAGCGGAGCTGGAAGTGCAACAAGGAGTGTGGGGAACAGACGGTGCTGGATCCGAGAGCTGACCTGGTGTGGTGTGAGCTGGCTGTGGCTGCTGATGGGTGTGAGCTGGTGTCTCTGCACAGCAGAGTGGGACATCTTGCCTGGAGGTCTCTGCAACAGGCTGCTTTCTTTGGACAGAAGGTGGCTTTATTTTCCTACAGAGAAATGGTTATGATCGGTTCCCAGTTTATTACACAAAACTGGAAACGAGCAGGAAGCCTGTCCTTCTACTTTAATAAAACTGGCCATCTTTACATGCCAGTACAGAAACCCAAACTCCTCAGACTGACAGGAGTAAAATAGGTGAAATGAGCCTTTGTGGCTGCTTTGAATTTCCAAAAAAATTCTTACAGTATCTCACTCAGAGCACATACTGAGGCAGTCCTGTTGTAGTATGACATGAACTGTGATAAACTCATCTCAGCTTGCTCCTGATGTATGAACTGTCAAAGTGTATGTGCTTGAGTGTCATGCACAGACACAAAACACTTGAAAATCACTTCCAATTCAAGCACACATTGGACACATTAAAAATAGAGGTTTTGCTTAATAACATTGAAAATAACTTTGCTTTTACAGCCTACAAACTTTCATTTCAAATTCTTTTTGAGACACTGCTATCAGATGAAGAAGTCACGCTGTGCTATCTTTTTTTTCTCCAGGTTCCTTACTTTGATGGACACTTATTTGATTTGTTACATGAGTAAGGTAAAAGTTGACTCAATCAAGCAAACCTTTAAAGAGCAGCATTAAGCAATGGAACTGTTGCTTAAACCTTGTTTTCAGTGATCAAGGCAGCTCAAGGAAACCAAATATTTTGACAAAAACTAAAATTAAAGCTAAGAAGAAAATGCCATACCCTAAGAATAATGTAATAAAAGATTTTCCTCGTTTCTCTAGCTAAGGTTGCAATAAAGTTAACACAAAAAAAGATAAATGGTTGCTCATTTTTACCCTTTGAAATATTGTATTAACGATGACCTCTGTTTTTTTTTACAAGTCAAGAAGTGACACTCAAGAAAAATCCCGTAAAGGGTGTACTAATGGCTGTATGAACAGGGACAAGGTATGCTCACTGCAGAGGTTCAGCTAGTGCTTGCCAAAAGGCTTGGAAATGTGGTGTCGAGTGTTGATGTGGCTGGCCCTGCTCATGTCAAGGTGGAACTCTTCCTGGAGTGTTTGTCATCCTGGCTGCACAGTGACTAGCTAGGGACCACCTGGTCATGTCACCTTCTTGCCATGTTGTTGAATGCCCAACCCTTACGTTTTCTAGGGGGAGAGGAGAAGTGGGCTGCTTGGTTCAGTGAAGACAGCAATGGAGCATGTCACCTGAGGTGCACTGTAGCTTCTGCAGAAGTTTCTCAGTTAATTGTAGTGGACCTCCAGATGTGAGGCAAAAGCAGGTCTTAAAAGTTTGAGCATGCCTTCAAATAACATGGATGGGAGTTTTCCTTGTTAAGGGCTATAAAAATAATTTCAGTAGGTTATTGCTTAAGAGTCAACAAAAAATGCACGATAATACTTACAGCCACCTGCAGAGCTTGTGTGATAATGGTGACAAATTAGTGTTGTTTTCTAAGATTATCTTAGCTAAAATGATAAAGCTTGGTACAGCAGGTACTCAGTGTACTAACAATATCTTAGAACCTTTTTTCAATTGAGAAAATGGAGACTTTTGAAATGGGCATGTTTTTCATTGTGGACTCAAATAATGGAAATATCAAAATGCTCCCCATAATTGTTTTTAACTACACAGTTTAAAGCAGAATCATCCCCCATGTGCATGATTATTTTCCAGACAATAATATGTCATTAGCAGTGTGTCTAGCTCTGAGAGATATACTCCAGCTTTGAACTTTGATAATGTATCATCATGGTAGTGTATCGTTAGTAACAGATAATGCTGAAGTAAAGTTTACACAGATTAATGGAAAATTGGGAAGTTATTTGTTTCCAACTAATTGTTTAGATCATGTACTATGTAATACATGAATACATGTGATAGCTACATTATTATTATTTTCTTACGGTTGTGTAGTTTAAGATTTTGTATACTGCACTTTCTGTCAAAGAGTTTAAGAGTTACAAGGGAGATTTAATTTTGTCAGCCTTGAAGATGAGGGAATAGTGAAGTATGTCCTCAAAAGGTGGTTAGCCCTATATTGCACATTTGAAAGAAACTTAAAATGTTTTGTTGCTCATATAAATTACTTTTAGGTATGGACTGCACAACTGCAATTTTATATTATTCCGGGAAAATGAAAAGAAGGAAAACACAGAGATATTTCCATTGACAGTTTACTACTTATATTTCTTTCAAAATGTGCTAAAAGATTTTTATGGATACACTTTTAAAATTAAAACAGTTTGTGTTTGTGTGTGCTGAAGCTTAAGACATTATTCATTAATTGAATGGTGAATTGCAACAAAAAGCTTGTGACAATTTTTGGCCATAGGCATTCCTACATAAAGCACACTTCATGAAAGGAGAGAAAAAAAATGGAAAGTGATGGTGAAAAAGATGCTGATATTTTTGTAAATTATAAGCATGGTTGGAAAAATAGTGGGTTCTGAGAGATTCAGTTGAGTTCGTGTGCTTGTTTTGAAAGTCAGAAAGTCCTTCCTTATCTCTAGTGCTGCAACAGGAGGATACGTTCCTAGCACAGACATACTTGGGCAATTTACAGAAATCTGCTAAAGACTGATTTGGCTAAAGCTGAGCTTCAATTGAGTTATTTTTTGTTGTATACATAAGAATTGATTAGAAAACCAAAAGAGAGTGAAATTTATTACAACTGTTAAGTATCATTTGAATAATAAATTGGTGCTTGTGGCAATTTAACCTTATATTTGATAGTAACAGGAATGCATAGTTAACAGAAAGGAGCATGATATACTAAAAATAAATTTTTTTTCTAAATGTCCTTTAGAATGAAGCATTGATCGTTATTTTTTAAATGAGACACTACTGTCTGTTTTTTTTGACCATCTCAGCTCTCAAGTTCTTGGGTTTCCTTTTTTAAAAATTCGAGAACCTTTATTGGGATAGCACCAAATAAAAACAGAGAGCATGACCCAGAAAATTCAAATGATAGTAATGATACCTGATGCACTGGATCTACTTTTCTACTAGAGAAAATGTAAAGGTAACTAGACAAGGTTTTTTCTTCTATCAACCTTGTGCTCTCTGAGTAGGAGCTTGAAGTCCTGTTGATATTTTCACTCAGGTTTTGAGTGCACTAATTGCCTGTTTCATCAATACGCTTAATTTGTTGGGGGTGTTGTCTTTTACTTTCAAATTGCATCTGTATGACCACTTGCTGATATTTGTCTTTGTGGATACAAAGCAACTTCCATGACCACAGGGAAGGTGCAATGAGATGCTGGTGAGTTTGGCTGGAAAGAGGCAAGGGGCTTGGATGGGGAAGAGAAGTTAAAAAATTTTGGTTGTTTGTAGAGGTCTGGAGGCATCAGGGAGCTCCAGGGGTAGCTTGCTCCTTGGTGAGCCATGTTCTGTGCAAGGCTGGGGAACATCTGATAGGATCCCACCAGCTGCCGTTCTGCCAAGGAGTCACTTGACACTCCTTTTTTTCTTCTGACCCAGATAGTCAACACATTTCTGAGAAGGATCATTGAGAAGCCTCCTATGGGCTTTACCTTTCAAGGCTGATAGGCACAAGGCTGAAGTCCCGGCTGGCCGGGGAGTGCATCAGGAGAGCTTCCTCCAGCAGCTTGTGTGGGCTCCTCTTGATTCCTTTGAGATCTCTAGCTCAGTCTGTGAGTTTCTCACCTCCTGAGCGTTGGTATTTTGCATACATATCTTTTCAGAGGAAAGGCACACCTGAGAATATTTACTTCAGTAGTTATGAGTTGTCCTGGCTGGCAAGGCTGCCCAGTGTCTCTTGAAGGCAAGACCTAGTGGGCAGCATCAGCTGAGTGCAGTACAGGGGGAGCACGCTGGGGAGCACAAGGCAGCTGGTGGCTGAAATTACAACTGAAAGCAGTTAGGGAAATACATCCAACTTCTGAGCATTATTCGGAAGGCAAGAGGGTGAAGTGTAACTTTAAAATTGAAAATTGAGATCTGTTTAGCCTGGAGAAGAGAAGACTGAGAGAACATCTCATCAGTGTTTATAAATATCTAAATGGCAGGTGTCAAGAGGATGGAGTCTGACATTTTTCAGTGGTGCCCAGTGAAAGGACAAGGGGCAACAGGCACAAACTGGAACACAGGAAATTCCATCTGAACATGAGGAAAAACTTCTTTACTTTGAGGGTGACAGGACACTGAAACAGGCTGCCCAGAGAGGTGGTAGAGTCTCCTTCTCTGGAGATCTTCAGCACCCACCTGGACATGTTCCTGTGCAACCTGCTCCAAGTGAGCCTGCTTTGGTAGGGAGGTTGGACTGGATAATCTCCAAAGGTTCCTTCCAGTGCCTACCATTGTGTGATTCTGTGATTTGGCTTTTCATTGAGGTTCTAATGTATGAGTAGTGTTGGTCACAGTTTTGCAGCCTTGGGGAGGTGTGACTAGAGACACCACACCTGAGCTTGGCTGCTTGAGAGATCAGTGATCCAGCTGAGGCATGCAGACCCTCTGAGATGCAGTCTCTGTAGCAGACTTAAGTTTGCAGGAATCCCCCATGGCTTTTGTGAGATGCAGGTAGAACTGCAAGCCTGGATGCTACCAGTGGCAAAATCAGGCCTTTATCTGGTTAATAATAATATGCTGTGCACAGCTTTAGTAATCAGTTGAGAGAAATTTTGGCTTCTTTTCAGAAGTGATCATTAGCTTACACTGAGCTGACACCAGAAATGAGTTAGAAGGGGTCCTGATCTGAAAGCTACCCCGCAGGGCATGTACATGCCCCCTCAAGCTCTTCTCTTCTTTCCCTGAGAGGGCTTGCCCTCATCCAGTTCATAACACTTCGACTTTCTGCCCGATGTTGGTAACTGCTGAAAAGCTGCCAAGGGGCAGAATTATCTGATTCACCAGAACCTCTTCATATTCTCAAAAAAAAAAAAAAAAAAAAAAAGTTTTATTCCTCAATAAGAAGGATTTTTGAGAAATTTCTTAGGACAATTATCATCATTTCCTGCTCAGGCCATGGGGAAAGAGTCAGTTTAAGCACTTAGTTAATGTATAATCATTATTTATTGTCCTGTCTGGAATCTTTTATTGAAGTGGATGAATGGAGCAATACTGAATAAATAAAAATTTGAAGATGGGGTTTTCCAAAGTGCATTGATCTTGTTATTCTCCCACTTCATGGACTTTAACTGATATTCTAGGCCAATATTTGCCTCCCCATGTTTTCGTTAGGACTGTGCTATGTACTAAAAAATGCAGGCAGGGGACTGAAAACATTATGAAGCAGTTTTGCAGTGGCATTAATTTTTCTGCAGTGACTTCTAACAAGAAGGAGAGGCACTGAAACAGGAGAGCAAAATGAATCAAGTAAACTGCTCATTTCTCCCAGAAGCTCTGGAATATTATTTGCAAAGTCATCAGGAGGTGTACCAAACAAAATTTACATTTAAAGGCCCTTCTTCATTTCCAGGATAAGCACTGCAGCATTAGGAGAGGGACAGTGCAAACTTTGTGCTCCTCTTCGTACTTGACCTATATAAGTGAAAAATGAACTTTGCAGGCAATATGAAAATAACTAAAGGGAAAGCAGGATTTCACCTTATTATTTTTTTTTTGGTGCACATATTGAGTCTCTAGTTTGATAACTGCTAAAACAAGAACCATGATTCTTCCTCTGTAAATGGCCTCTCATCTTCCTGAGAAATCACATTCTGCAGTTCAGTATCTCAGTTTCCACTTGGAAGGAAGAACTTCAGTCTCCTCAGTGCCTAAGACCCTTTCTCTACTACAGACATCCTGGGTGTCGGTATCTGTGAGCAGATGTCAGGCTCTCTCTCCAGGTTTACCTACTGCTCCTGTCCTTTCACAAGAGGATTCTTTCCAAAACCAGTTTACTGCATATGTCTGTGTGTGCCTGCCTTCTCTCTGAACTCTCTCAACAGCTATTTGAAAGCAGTTTAACAAAGTTCTCTAGCTGAGATCGAACAGGTCTGTTGCTGAACAGAATTCCTGTACCACAGCGTTGCTTTGAGAGAGGAGCAAGTTCAGGGCGGACACAGACAGCAGCAACCTGGCAAATTGACAAAATCTATAGCCCTTAAGTTAAAAATATCCAACTTGTTTTGAATCTTTTGTACCTTGTATCTTGCATGGGAGATTTTCTATTTTTTTTCCTCACTCATTCCAGTTTCTGAAATTTTAGAGGTTTAATATTTGCTCTCTTTTTGAGACCAGTACCCCCAGCAGCAACTTGTGTTTGGTTGTTATGCTTGTTATGGCAGAGAAATGTGTCAAGGTGCTAGGCTGTACCCAGCTCAGGAAGGTGGTTGCACTCCAGAGCTTTCCAAGTAAACCTGCACCATCTTGAAGAGAAAGGGAAATTTTTAATAAGTCATTACACATTATAATCTCCCTGTAGCAACCCTATACCCTCTTCCTTCCAGTTAGAAAACTTCTTCAATTTCTGATGTAAATTTATTCATGGCCATTTGTGTTAGTGTTTGTTTTGATTTATAGAGCTCTTTCCAGCCCTGATGTTACTCCCTTTTATATCCCTAGAGAGTAATCATATCTCATCTGAGACTTTGTTTTCCTGGGTTAATAATCTGAGCTCTTTGACTCATTTTATTTTCTTTCCCAATGGTTCCTTTAGACCATCCCAACATCTCTTCTGATTTTCCTGAAAATGGGTACCAAGCTGATGCATAGCATTCCAAATCAATATCTCCTGTTGGCAGTAGTGCCAATCCTCTTTCTGCATTATTTGATTAATCCTAAATTGCATGATTTGTCATACCAAAATCACCTCCAGGGTTGACAAATTTGATTAGAATTGACCATATAATTATTCAAACCTCCTCTTTTTATTCTCTCCTTCTGGTATTAGTAAACTGACTAGTAACAAAAATTCTTGCTATTAGCCCCAAAGCGCAGTAATTCACGCTTCGTACTACACATGTTGTTCTTATTGCTGGTGTATCAGGCCTGAAGGATGCTCAAGATTATCATGGACACTTCATAATAAAAAAGAAGACATGTTCGTTGTCATGAGGAACTTGTAAACTTACTCAAAACATGACACTACTTGATGGTATCAAGACTGAGGCTGAGGTAAATCAATAAACTCACAATAAGGCTCAGAAATACTAATACATAGCATGCTGGGATTAATAGTTTTTTGTTTATTGACTAAACCCAATAATTTTATATATTGGATTGATGTACAGTAGTAAAAGTAGCTGAGACAATCTTGGAAATTATCAGAAAAGATATTCAGATTAAGGTAGGGGATGTTATTTTACCAGTATATAATACCTTGTAGTATCCCCATCTTGGGTTCTGAGTGCAATTTGGTGTCTGCATGTCAGAGGACAGAGTGCAGTTAAAGAAGGCACAAAGAAGACAGCTGAGATGATTGAGAGAATGGAATTGTTGCCTTATGAGGAGAGAGTGTGAAGGCTGTGACTCTTCAAATAGGAGACAAGAAAGCTGTGGGGGTATGATTAACCTTTAGGAAACTGGAGGTATGGGGTAAGAAGAACGCAGAACTGCTTTTTAACAAATTCCTCAGTACTAGAAATACAGGGAACTTGGGTGAAGCCAGTAGGAGGCTGGTTTAAAACAGATAAAACACATTACTTTCTTTTCTTCAAGCTAGAGAACTGCTGGATTTACTTGCTACAGAATTCTGAGGAGACAGCATCAGCAGGTTCAAAACAGAATAGACAAATTTAGTCTAATCAGGTGCAATTAGATCAAGTTACTCAGGACCACATACAGTTAAATTTTGAATAACTTGAAGGATGGGAGTATCCACAACCTTTCAGGGCAAACTGGTCCTGAATCAAAGTTTTGATCGCCCTTGTAGTGGAAGAGGTTTTCCTAATTTTTAGTGGGAATTTCATATATTCCAGCTTGTGTCTTTTGCCTCTGATCGTACCACTTTTCAGCTCTGAGAGTGGCTCCATCTTCTCTGTACCCTCCCATCAAGTAGCTGAAGATAGCAGTAAGATGCCTCTGAGCCTTATTTTCTCCAGGTGGAACAAAGCCAGGTTTCCCATCCTGTCCTCACACATCTGCTCCAACTCTGACTATACTGATGGCCTTTCACTGGCTTTGCTGCAGAATGCCTGTGCTTTTCCGTTGTTTATTGCAATGAAATTTGTTAATTTGAAGCCATAGTATTTTGAACTGATGTCTTCCTTTTCGTATTTGTCATCTCAACAAGTTTTTAAATCTGGAGAGACAATAATATCAATACTTACTCCCAGCACTGAAGGATATGACATCTGGTCACTGATATTGCTGATTCTACAATTTGGATTTTCAACTTCAAAGCGCTATAACTCTCCAAATATTCAAACTGACAATTGCAAAAATATTCTTCTTCCACCTTCTAGAAATAATATAAATGTTGTCAAAATTCATTAAGTTTAAAGGGCAGCAAGGTTTAATCTCTGCATAAGAGATAGGATGAAAGGCACATACTCCAGAATTTTAATGAGAATTCCACAGTTGACTTAAGCTGGCTGTTCCAGTGATGGAAAAGTTCCAGGTATTATCTGCATCCTCTGTACAGACTTTCCCCTTTCTACGTCTTGGGCAGAAATCCATTGTGTAGCTCGAACAATGAGGCTGCTGATACTGCTGGGATTAAGGCTGTTGTAATGATGGTCCAGTCAGTCCACTGAAGTCAGCAGAGAAAAAGCATTTAAAAGAGCAAAATGTAGTTCCTAAGGTGCATGTCTATATTGTAAATACCTAAAAGAATGTAGCAACTTGCTACCAACAAAAAAAAAGTCAGATATCTGCTATGTATTGATTTACTCCACTGCTCCTAGCCTGAATTGGGTAATAGCTTGCCATTACCTCGCAGTTCATCATCTGGTGGCATCTAATCAATAGATCAAGTGGTAGTTGCAGTTAATCTTATTTCTACATATCAACGTACACATCAGCACAGAGTTTTGTTTGTTTCTCTTCATCCTCTTCAAGACTGATCCAAGAATTCCTACTCTTGATGAGAGAATGGATCCAAAAACCTGCTGCATACCCTCCTTCCCCTTCTGCAGTTTCCCTATAGTCACGTCCAGAATTGATCAATTCACATTACATTCTCAGGTGAAATTTAATCTTAATCCAAACTCAATCTTCTCTTCTTCGATCCCTTCCTTCTTTTCTCATTTCAGACATACCATCAGTGGTTTCTGTACTTGATTGGGTCATTAAGGAATTTCTGCACCTGCTTCTCATCAGGTGCCACCTGGGTTCCTCTGCCCAGCTCTTTTGTGGAGCCCCCTTCCCAGTCCGCTCTCTGATGGTTTCCCACAAACCTCTACTTGACATCTGCAGTTCTTCGTCCTGTCTTTCATGAAAACAGCAGGCTTTCTCTTACAAGCATTTCTGTTCTGTACTGCTGCGTGGTGCTCCTGACTTTCTCACTGAGCTCACTGAGCTACCTGTACAAGACCTAATCCATCTCATACGGTTCAATAACTGAGTTTGTTTTTCTAATACTATGTATAAACTAATTGGTGTATGTGGTACGGCAGTGTCCCTGCAGTCATAGTCCCCTGAAGGTTCAGGTCGTGGGTAAATCTGACACATGTACTCTGGCTTTACTCCAGGGATGACAGGGGATGTCAGGGGAAAGGAGCTGCTGTGTGTGCCTGATCTTTGCCCAAGTCCAAATTCCTGGAGTGCATATTCCAGCCTGAGGAGGCTGGAAGTGCTCGAAGGTGCCCCAGCTTGGATATGGCCTAAAAGACCAAAAAGGAAATTTTTTAGTTTTTGTTTCTTATCTGTATTTGGACCCAAGTCAGATAAAGCAGAAGGAAAATACAGGACTGTATTTGCAAGTCACTGCTTCTCATAATGATACATTTGGGTGGATTACACAAAGCAAAGAAATAAGGTTTCTAGAAATAGCAATATGGACTCTCATTAAGAATACCAATAAAAATAGCAACAAATAAAATTGAAAACAAAGTCATATTGGATCTAATTTTGACTTTTAAAAATCATGAACTTCAGATTTGTGTTTGACAGGTCTGCATTGATCCGGCAGGGAAAAAAAAAGTCTTTCACTGTGGAGCAACTGAGATAAAAAGTGATAGAGGAAAACATGTGAGTCATAGAAAATGGCATTTAGACCCACAAATGAGTAGTGTGGGCAAATTAACTGAGGACATGCAGCACAAGTTTTGAAATGACAGCCACAAAAAAAGAAAGATGAGAGGGATGCTTGAAAAGAAGGAACTGAACAGCAATGATTGTGGTTGCTCTGGAATGGGCTGCTAGCTAGTGGGAAAAGTAATGGATGCAGCTGGATGAATTACTGCGTTTCGGATTAATTTTGCAGCTGGGATGGTGACATAAACCACTTGTCACTAGGACTCTGTTCCTTGATTTATAACCTGGTCACTCATCCATCTCCAAACATCACTTTCTCTGTAGCCTACACTTCTGAAATTGTGCCCCTCAAACTGAGGAAGTCATTGGAACAGTAAAGAAAAATATAGAGTTCTTTCAAGAACTAATAGTTTTGTTATCTTGTGTGAGTCAGCTTGTGTGGGAGTTGCAGAGCTTTGTAGTGCATTTGTTAACTCTGTGCAGCTTGTGGGGTTTAGTGTTTAAATGAATGCCTGTGAAAGTTGTCTCATCCAAGTAAATCAGTTTATTTCAAGTCTTTGCAACAAATCTATTCTTGCAATCTTTTTGGTATCGGGTCAAATTCCTTAGTATAAAATGAATTGCTTATCAGATTTTGCATATTATGAAAGCTGTACCCACAATGTTTCCAGGCTTGAGTCTATTAATTGGTGGAATGTAAAGATGAATGCAGATGGTAAGCCTATTAATAAGTGATGGGTAGGGAAGTACACACCAATTCTTAGAAAAATATTATATGTGGAGTGTGCAGCGTAGTTTAAGGTAAGACTGACTTTCATCCCCAAGGAATTTATATATCTACTTGCAAATTAGACCTAATATATGTATGTAAAAGAAAAGGACAAGTCTGCAGCAGGATGAAATTGCTCACTTTGAGTGTAAAATAGAAATAGTCTCATTAAGGCTGAATATTAAACAAAAGAGAGAATAAGCATCTCTTTGTTGAGGACAAGGAAAAAATATTTAAATCTAATAGAGCATCTCTCTATCCAGTGTAACACATTATGAGGAGACAGTCCCATAACATCCAAATGTGTGCTTTCAGAGCTCTGCACAGATGTGCATGTGCTTTGCCAGGGTTTAGGGGCTGTGGCAGAGACAGTGCAACAATTTATGAAAAAAACATGAGTGCCAGAACCACTGACTGCCACAGTCCTACCTGCTTGTGACCTTGGCCCCAGCTGATGGTTCCTCTGGGTGAGTGGGGCTCTCAGAGGTTGACAGCAAAATACCACTTAGAGAAGCCTGTTTTGGAGTAGCGTATGTATATGATAGCCCAGGGAAAGTAAAAAGCTGCTGTGTTACCAAGGTGGTGCAGAGATGATGTCACATGCTGAAGTCTGAACATCTTTTTGAGGTCTGTGTTACAAAGAAAGAGGGATAAACTCAGGTCAGTTCCTTTTCTGTTGATGGGGATGAAGGAGTGTGGAGATCTTGCAGGACCCTCCTGTGAAAGAGTTTAAACAAAAGGCTTAATCGCCCAGTTCTCACCTTGTTTCAGCAAGCTCACTGTGGACACTGCAGAGCCTCCTGTCTCCTGGCATCTCCATCATGGCCTCAAGGGAAGGGGGGACCTTCTGGATAACCTGGGGCAGAATCGAGCCCGTGTTGTTCTCCACACAATTCTGGGGACTCCCAGAGACAATCAGTGACTTCTACTTATTCTGTGTTGCAGACAGCAAGGACTTGACTTTTAGCTGTTTACAAAGCAGCCTTTGTTTACTGAAGTGTCCTGCAGAAGTTAATCTGGGTGATGAAATGAATAAGGTCAAACTAATTAAATAGAAGTTTTGTAAGATTGCTTCTAAAACCCGCAATATATAATAGGAAGTGATATTACTAGTGGAAAAACCCAGAGGATCAGCTAAGCTGTCTATGGACCGTGCTCTGGTTAACTGCACCATGGTTATTCTAGAAGGAAAAAACTGCAGATGGAAATAAATACTAATCTGTCTTGAATAATAAATGGTTGTATCATAGGCTGTCCCAAGCAACTTTCTAGTGTTTCATGAAGCCTGGGAAATGGTGTCTACTCTTTCAATTGCAGTCTCTCTTTCTGGAACTGCTGTTGTCTGAACCGACTTCAGCAGGCATTATCATAGCCTGATGGTCAAAGATGGTTTCAGCTGAACAAAGAGTGAAGTTACAGCTTTCTAAACAGCTTAACTAATGACTGGACTTACTTTAATTAGCTGATAGACAAAGTGTTATGTTGTTTGTCAGCCTAATTCATTTTCTGTAAGAAAAACTTACAGAAATTGCCATTTTAATTATCAGTCCTTTTACTCAGTAAGCTCCCTGCTAATTCCCAGACTTACACGGTTGCCCACAGATGATAAGGATTTCAGATAAAGTGGCCAGCTGTAGCTGAACAATATTATCATTCGTATTTTTGTAAGCATTTAGGATAGGGTGGGCACCTTACAAAACAGGAACGTGTTGTCCTAAGAGCTGTACTCGTGATGACACAGATGTCCATCGTATACTAGAGAGCTGGATAACACAGAATACATGAAAAATAGGAGAAAGATGATGACACAATACGAGTCTGCATGGAGGTACAAATACAGCCATGCAGCTTCTTTTCATTACCTCTCTTCCCCTAGGCTTCTCAAAGGAAAAGTAATGGAGTTGAACTTTTGGTGGTGATTTGAGGAGGGAGCTGATGGAAGGTTTGGGGAAGAACACCCTATATGCTATGAAAGTATAGAAAAGTGGATAAGTCTAAGTTAAAGTTGCATATGTACTGCTTTCATCCTGAATGCCAATGTGCAAGTTTCACTGTATTTTATAAATGTAGAACAAAGTTCTTACAACTCTTAAGTTCACAAGCTCCCATTGGCATAACTACAGCTTATATTTTGCTCATTTTCTTCACTGGTTTAAAATCTCTTGATCAAATCCAAATCACCTTTTTAAGATTCTGGGATAATCCTTCAGGAATACCCTCAGTAGTTCAGGGCTTTAGTTTGTGCTGCTTTATGATCAATCTTTTGTATTTTCTGTACCTAATTATGCATTTTAATGAAGCTTGCTTCTATAACTTTCATCTCCCAAAGAGATGATAATTTTCACTTAGAATAATTTTAGAATTCTTTTAGATGATTAGTATTCTTTAGAATATATAATTTTTCTGCTCTGGCAGTTGGAGAGATCATACTAGCAATTTATGCCTGCTCTAGCCTCAAAACCTACATGAGTTTAACCAAGCCAATTTTAAGTCACACTGTTAGATAAATGTGTGGAAATTTATCTGTGAATATCCTTTTATATAAACTAAATTTTGGGCTGGATTGATAGATATCGGTACAAACAAAGAAGATGCAAGCATAGTTTAAGTGGATATGACAGTGTTTGCAATATACTTTTGCAGTGAATCCCCTGTATGAGTTTTTACATCAGTTTAAGTTTTACTGCTGAAACATACTTCAAGACCTTCAGCTTTTTTTCTGACACAGAAGCTTACCTTTCAGCCTGGTCCAAGCAGTAGGCCTGGTTCATATGGGTGTCACCATCCACGATCTCCACTGACTGAGGTCAATGGTCCCAAGTTACCAGTGGCAAAAATGTCCAGGCAGTGAGCAGGCAGTGGGGAGATGTGGTGGTGGCTGGGCACGATGGGCTGCTTGTTTGCACAGGCACCAGAAAGGTTGGAAATTACTGAGTGAAAACACAGCCAGGCAAGCTTAAAGAGCCTCCCATGAATTTTTGACTTAGAGCTGTCAATGTTGCCAACCATTTTTAATGCTTGCCTCGTGGGCACAGCTAGAAGTATGAGTTTGATAGCAGGCACAAGTGGTGCTGTGGCCTTTCCCATATTTTTCTATGCCATGAGGGCAGAGAAGGATCTTAGTGCCTGGAGCCCTCTCCAGCTAGGTGGGGAACTGGGAGTTGGGGTGATTGCAATGAACGTTGAGTAACTGAGAGCAGCGACTGCTTGTGTTTGTTGGGGAGGGCTGGAACAGCTGGAAGTGCTGACACAGACCCTTTGTAATCCTGCTGGGATCGTCATCCCTTAAATGGATTTTCATAATTGGAAGAGTATGAATAACATAAATAAAAGGTGGTGATTTACCTTGCTTTTCTTCTTGTTGTTTCCTGGAGTTTTATAGCATAGTTGTGTGCAGTCTCTGTTCGTAGGCAGTGGGTAGTCTGCTTGTATGAAATATTAATAATTGCTCCTAAATTATTGTTTTGTTGAAAATAATCTTCTCTAATGAAAGCACAGAGGATGATTGTTATTCATTGGCGTTTTTGTGTGTGCTTCTGTGAAGGTATTTTTATTTTGCTTGCTTAAGGAAATGAGGCTTATGTAGTAACAGTCATATATGTGTGTGCGCACCAATGTGTATTATGTTTGTGAAGGCATACAAATACACGTACCTTAGTGCCTTAATGTTTGCCTACTCGATTAATTTTTCAGTCTGATGATTGAATTTTGCCAAATTTAATAGATTTAATTTAATAAAGGGATAAAAGACTTACAGTCACTATGTTCTGTAAAAAAATAGAAGTCCTTTTAAAGGAAAGAAACACTCTTAGAGACCTCCTCAAAAGGGAGGCTGCTCTCCTTAAAAGACATGAAAGAATCCCCATGGAAGGCTTCCCCCTTGAGATAGATAAATCTGTAGGGGGTCATTAGCTCCACTGCAGAGAAAACCACTTGTTTAATCTGTTTGGATAACTTCTGTCACTTCTTCATGTCAGGAGACAATTGATTTGCTAATTGTAATGCCAACCTTAAAGAGACCATTGAAGAAGTGGTAAGCTATTTTTTTTTGTTTGTGGACAATGTGAGTATAAATGGGCAAGCCATGTTTTTGCCTTCAGAACTGTAGTTGAATTAATACATTGTATTAATACAACATATTCTGGGGAAGAAAACCCCAATTTGTATAGACATTAGAAGCTACCTGATCTCTCTCTCTGTCTTCTCCCCAAAGTGACCATAAAATAGAGGGAGAATGGATACAACACAAGAGTCAGTGTTGTTCTCAGTTGCCAAAGTGGAAATTCAGGGTAACTTAGGAATCATGCTGGAGTGCCCGAGAAGAAAATTTCAAAATACCAGAGAAGATTTGAAAGAGATCTGAGTTGTGGGTAGAAAAAGTCCTAAAACTATGTCACAATCTCACTAACCTCCTGCTACCAATCACTGGTTATGGGAAAGGATGCAGGCTAAGCATAAATATCAGCTAGGAAATACAGTTTGGAGAAAAGATACCTGAGCCGTATGTACAATATATATGGGGCTATATGTAACAAACAGCTGCTCAGAAGCACTCAGCTTCTGACTCAGAGAAGTCACCTGCTTCTCAGAAGCTATTGCATCTTATTCGTGGGGTGCAGCATTTGAGCCCTTCCAGTTCCTTTCTAGCACGGCTGCTATTGCAAAAGATTTCTAGTTACAGGCATGGGAGTCATTTGGGAGCTTTGGACTGCAAAAGATCTCAGAGAAAGTGGAAACAGTCTGGCACTTACTGAGGTGTGTGTTTAATATTTACAGATGGAAGTTGGCACAAAGGCTTGAAAGAGGTCCAATTAGGCCAAGTTACTCAGGACTGTGTCCAGTCAAGTTTTGAACAGCTCCAAAGATGGAGATTCCACAACTTCTTGGGACAGCGTGGCCCAGTATTTAGCTACCCTTGTAGTGGAAAAAGTTTTTCTAATCTGTAATGGGAATTTTGCACGTTCCACCTTTCTACCTTGTGTCTCTTGCCTCTGGTTGCATCACTGTTCACCTCTGCATCCTCCCATCAGGCAGTTGAAGACAGCAGTAAGACACCCCACTAGGCATTCTTTTCTTTAGGTAGAACAAAGATAGGTTTCTTATCCTCTTCTCACACATCTTGTGCTCCAGCTGTGACCGTATCAATGTCCCTTTGCTGGCCTTGCTGCAGTAAGTCCATGTTTTTCTTTTGCTGGGAACCCCCACTGGACTCAGTTCTTCAGATGTGAACTCAGTAGTGCCAAACAGAGGAAGAATCACTTGATTCAGTCTCCTGTGTACACTTCTGCTAGAACAGACTAGCATGTGTTTGCCTTCTTTGCTGCAAAGCTGATGGTGTTCAGTGTACTGCTCACCAAGACACCCAGCACCTTTGTGGTAAAGCTGTTTTTCTCTCAGCTTGTGCGGTCACATGAGATTGTTTTATCTCCTTTGGAAGATTTGGGATTTGCCTTCTTTGGGCTTCGTAAGATTCCTGCCAAGCTCTTTTCTCAAACCTGTTAAAGTCTCTCAGTGTAGCAGCTCTACCTGCAGCACATCAGCTGCTCCACTCAGTTTGATCTTATCTGTGGATTTACTGACAGTGTTTTCTAGGTCTTTAATAAAGACATCAAACAGTATTAGCCCCAGTATTGATCCCTAAGGGATGCCACCAGTAACCAGCTGCCAGCTGGGCTTTGTGCCACTGATCACAACCCTTTGAGCCTGTCAGTCCAGACAATTTTCTGTCCATCATCTACTTATCCAGCCAATATCTCACGAACTTGGCCATAGAAGATGATGACAAAGACCTCACTAAAGTCAACGTGTAAATTATCCTCCTGCTTTCTCCTTGCCCAGTGTGCCAATCATTACATCATACAAAGCTTTCACGTTAGTCAGGCAGAATTTGCCTGTGGTAAATCTGCACCAGCTGTTCTTAGTCATGTTCTTGTTCTCCATGTTTTTTGAACATGTGTTCACATATTTGAATTATTTCCTTGTGTTGTCAGTAGTACATACTAATTAAAGTATATTTTTTCCCCCCTAATTAAATGGGATATGGTGAATCACTTTACAGAGGCATTAGCATGAACAACAAGAAATCTATATTAGGAACAGCAAACCTATAAAGGAAGTGATGGCCTTTACCAGCTTTCGAAGAATTAAACAAATGGTTATGACAGATGAACAGGCTGCCAAAAATCTGAATGATTTCTTTGTATACGTCCTCCCTTCAGAAGGTGTCAGGGAGTTAGTTCACTACATTGATCTTACTTGTGTCAAATAAAGATGGAATACTGTCAGGGAGCAATTTTTCAAAGGGGTAAAAAACCTCCAGGACTGTGTGAGAGAACACCCAGGAACTGCAAAGACACAGAGTAATGAGGATATTGGTTAAAGCTTCCAGCACTGACACATGACTCAGACTGAAACTGCCACTCATTAAAACCACCACACAAAGGAAGAGAATAGTAGCAAATTTGGGAATGATCCTAGGAAAGTCAATAAAATTTACATTAGATGAACTGGATGAAATGCTAGCTGGAAATAGTTACAAAGCATCCAGATCACATGATAAGACAGAGCATGAATGATGCTTATGTAAAGAAAAATCTTGCATCTGTAGAGCAGGAATCCTTTAAATGCTTCAACAGAAAAACATATAAACAGAATTCAGAACCACAATTTACTTGCATTTTAAAAGCTATTGATATCTATTGAAGTACTGATGAAGTAAAGACTTATTTGTGATGAGTTAGTGTGACTAGATTTAAACAATTAAAAACTAAATTTAAATTAGCCTATAATTTAAGTCAGTAGGCTGTAGGCCAAGTAGCTTGTAGCTGGCAAAAGCAACAGCTAACAATTTATGATTGAACCTTCCTCCCCCTCTCCTAATGAAGAAGAGTAGCTGTTGCCATTGCGTTATCTAAGACTCCCTAAGCAAAACAGAAGGAGATCAGGAAAGCCAAAAAAAGCCTCCTTGGAGAGATAAAGAAAGGAATGCAGCAGCTGAGGGAGGAAAAGTGACTGCTGAGGTAAGCGGAGGCATTACCAGCTTTAAACAAAGAACTGGAAAGAAGTATAAAAGGTGACCAGAACAGAGAACTTGTGAACGCTTTGAACTTGTGAATGCTTTGAACTTAAAGGAGTTGAATCTGCATGATCTCTGCTGTAGACCATCTCCAGATTCTCAAGACTCCCAGGACATCTGGCCAACAGACTGGTGAGGTTTTATTAACAGAGGCTACATATCACCGCTTAGCTCTGCATAGTTGTGTATGTTCCAGTAAATCTTTTTTGTTAGAAGATGGACTTTTTTTATCTCAGCTGTTGACTGCCCACTACCCACATTTATCACTTTGGCAACGAATTTGGCATTTCTGGGTGGGCTTGAAGCTTAAGTCAACTGAGAGAGATAACCTTCCAGGACTAGAGGTTTGAAGGATTGCAATTTCCTTCTCAGAATGAAAAGAAAGTACAGGTCATAAGATAACTTTGTTTTGAAATAGGAGCAGTTACCTCCTCATGCATTACTATAAAAGACATTAGAAATAACTGGAAGTTAGCAATTCATGCTTCAAATGTATATCCTTCCCATCTGGTCCCTATGACATATCAGGAGGCATAGCTGTGGCATACCTGGCGATGCATCTGTTGTCGGGCAAAGCTAATGAGGGTCAGGCATCAAACCCTGGGGCAATCCAGTGGTCCCTGTCTCTACAGAATGAAGGGTTCACAATAGGAGGTCAGGATCTGTCTCTGTCTCTGTCTTTGATTTAGTAATGGATGAAGCAAAAGCAATGGAAGACCATTGGGTGCTTCCTACCCAAACCAAAACCCCAGGAACCACTCTTTTTGGAAAGGACTGTTAAAGTGACGGAGTGAAAAAAAACAGAGGGTACGTTGGTTGGTTTGTAGGTAAGCCAGATTACTGTGGAGGAGGAGCACCTAACATGAGGCACATGATGGTGAGCGTTAAGTACTAGCAGAATGTTCAAAGGACAGTTGCCGTCGCTTTATGCTTAGGCTGCCAGATGGCAGCATTAAAGATGAACTTGGGGACCAGCCATGGTCTATTTCAGATTTTGTAGTGAGGAACTGGCTCTTGATCTGGTGGAAAAGGGCATGCGGTCAGCAGAGAGTTCACCTCTGTTAGCATTCAGACATGGCCTGATCCATCATCTCAAGTAAGAAGGACAGAGGGCTTAGACAAGATAGTATTTCAAGCACAAGGTCTAAGTCTCTGATTTAGTGAAAAAGAGGGAAAATTTGAGATGGAAAGTGATAGAGTATCACCTGCTGATAGACCTATATAAAGGCTGGACAGTGCCTGAACACGCACAGATCAGGTTGATAGCATGAGCTCATCCTCAGGGAAATTCAGGAGTAAATAAAGCCTTGACAAGGTCAGAGAATGGTGCATGATAAGATAGGGTGTAGAGATGTGTGTTAGGAAGAGTGTAACTGACCAACAGGCCACATACAACAGCAATAAACTCACTAGAGGATTTCTGAACTATGGAGCGGGTTGTGAAATGGACCCTTCTTATTCCAAACTTATGATAGTTTCACTAATTGACAAAAGAGAGCCAGCACAGCTGCTCGGGCGCCGAAAGGACAGATGTTTCTCTGACAGAAACTGGCTATGACTCAGGCCTGAGTATCACAGGAAAGAATTATAAATGATTGCATCTGGCATTAGGGTTTATACAAAGGCTTTGCATTGCTGGACATCCCCAGGGAAGACTGCTGAACACTGAAGATGCCTCTGAGAGAAGTTGTAAGGCAGCAAGGGGGAGCCTGAGATATGAATCTCCCAATAATCCTAATGCTGGAATCAGGAACTGCTGCATCTCCTGGAATAGAAGAGACTTGAGGATGCTCCATTTGCGATTAGGAGAGTGGCTGCCAAATAAATTATAACCATATGGTCCAACAGACAGATGGATTCAAGGCATGTTAAAGACAGTGTCAGCTACACACCACCAGGTAGCCGGGTGTACACTAGAAGCAAATGTTCAAAAGATGGATAAAGTAGCATGCTTGTTGCACCTGGTAGAATGAAATATTGGAGACTGACTAACAGAGAGCCAAAGGAAAAAAAACAGATGCTGAGACTTCTGAGGATGGAACCTCTTAGAAATATCAAGCAGGCCAGCCCTGCCAGCTAAAAGTGAGAAGGGGAAGAAAGACCTGAAAAAAAAATATATTCAAAAATGCATGGAAAACATAATAATGAAACTGAAGATTTGACTTTTACTTTGCTGAAAAATAAAAATGGATCCTGACTGGGACTGAGAAAATTATAAACCTCACAGTATCTCTGGCCATATTTGAGTACAAGTACTTCAAATTTGTGGTTTCAGGGTTTCCTTTGGTTGCTGGTAGATGTCTAGCACTGAGTATAGGATGCACCTGACTAAACTTACACACCTGTGAGAAGTTCAGAGGGAAAGGTAATAGTTCCCAGTCAAAAGGACTCTGACAAAGGAGTCACTCTGGTGCTTATTTAAATAAAAGACAGATAAAGAGTGGCACAGATTGGTCAACGTATGAAACCCACATGAAAAATATTAGAAATATGAATATAAAATTAACTAAAGCTTAAACTTGTCTAATTTTTGACACTCAGGCTATATGACACACCTTTTCTGCCTGCCCTAGACACAAGACAGTTGGCTTGGCTTGACAACTGCTTCGCGTATGAAGTCTGGCTGATCCTACTTACTGGCCGTGGCATTGAGAGGAGCAGGACCTGGGGATCTCAGGCAAGGCAGTAGCATGAATGCTGGAAGCCTTGCCAATTATCTGGAGGCTGCAGTGTTGTACAAGACCTCTGAGTCCTCTTAACTGAACAACAGCCAAGCTATACTACTGGAACAGTGGTTGGTAGGAGATGTGTTGCCTGTCTGGAAAAAAACCAAATGAAAAGATCAAGTGTTGCTGAAAGTATTAGAAATAAAAAAAAAAAAAGCTCCCTTGTTCTTGGCTGCATATGGCACTTGCAGCAGATGCACCGAGATGGAGACAGAGCCCTCCCCACTGAGATCAGAAGGACTGTGTTGGATTCAGCTATGGATAAAGAGTGGCAAGTACAGGCTCGATGGAAACTGTTTGCTTTTATCCGGGATCAAGTCCTCAGTTAAGTGATTGCCTGGTGTGTCATTTTAAGATCACTCTGCAGTAGTATAAGAAAACAGCATTAGCTTATGTATGAAAAGGATATGTGTGTGTTTCAGAACAATTTGTGAAAATGATTTAATTAATGACATTTCCAATCAAACTGTGTTTACTGACCCCGGTGTAGCTGTTATTGGATGCTGTCTTTTTTTTTGTATAAACCACCTGTGTTTTCTAGTTGATTACTCATTAAATACTCTACCCAGTATCAAAATATAACCCCAAATGCAACTGATACAAAATTGTCTCATGTAAAAGAAATATTAGAAAATGCAAATTTTCAATAACTTAGAAATGCTGTGGAAGCAGCCAGAATGGTCTTGATAATTGTAAATCAGAGTGGCAGGTCCTGGGACGAATTGAAAGAAGAAAGGGTATCACTGGTGGGGTTTTCTTTGAGTGGTCACCCATAGCTTCTGGAAACTTAAATGCATCATTGTAGGATCTCATTTTGGTCCTACTAACGGTGATAATAGTGTTCATAATGCCAATAATGTGTCCGCTGATGTAAAAATGGCTCGTTACTGGTTGAGGCAAGCAAAGCATCAAAGCAACAAGCTGTTGCGCATATTGAGACTTGATAGATGCTGCTTGTATTCATCAAAGACAAGGCCACCAAGAAATGTTGGCTCCATTGCTGACCATTACTAGTCACCACCCAGTAAGCCTTAAATGGTAGAGATATGTGCCATGCCAGACCTTGATGCTGATGATGGTCTCATTTATTACAAGAGGGCCTTCAGGGAAGGTGTGACAAACAGATGGCAGCTGACATGGCTATAGTTACCACAATAACTTCTTCTTGATGATTTTTCTCTTGCAAAGTCAAGCATAGGTGCTTGGATGTGCTGTTGTGTGGCACAGGGAACAGAGCAGGAAATCTGGGGAAAAATGTTGTTGGAAAGACAAAGTAATGTAACAGCTGAGAGAGGACAAGCAACTGCTGAATTGAGCCTTAAAGAAAGAACTGTGAAGAAAGTTAAAAGGTGATCAAAAGAAAGGAGCTGAAGCCACATGGGACCCTGGGTGTGACCACTGCCAGGCCCTCAAGGTTCCCAGGCTGTCTGAGTGAGAGGTTGGTGAGATCTGCTACAAAACTGTGCTTGGCTTTGTGTAATTGTGGATGTATCTTGTGAAGTTACTCTGTCTCTAGTGAAATTAATCTCGAGTGTGAAGTGCCTGCTGTGCAGATTTACTGCTTTTGCACTACTGTGCAGACTTACTGCTTTGCTCAGTTGAGACTGAGCGAGTCATATCAGAATCTGTGCCATATCAGCTCTACTAATTTTTGTGAAATAAAGAGCATATACTTTTGTGATATAAAGAGCATATGCACTTTGTCAGCAAGTGTAGCGATAGGACAAGGGGTAATGGTTTTAAATTGGAAGAGGGGAGATTTAGATTGGATGTTAGGAAGAAATTCTTTCCTGTGAGGGTGGTGAGGCACTGGAACAGGTTGCCCAGAGAAGCTGTGGATGCCCCATCCCTGGAAGTGTTTAAGGCCAGGCTGGATGGGGCTTGGAGCAACCTGCTCTAGTGGGAGGTGTCCCTGCCCATGGCTGGGGGCTGCGAACTCAATGATCTTTAACGTCACTTCCAACTCTAACCATTCTATGATTCTATGATTCTATATTGAAATCTGCGTGAGTTTCCAGTATGGAATGCATTCATTTTGGTTTACATGCTGGAAATTAACAGCTTATACCAATAAAATACTTTTGAAATTATTATATGCACAAATTAATTCTAGTACTTTTTTTGTATTTAATTGTTTCTGTCTGCTATCAGTTTTGCAGTTTCTGATTTACACTTGGGGTTATTTCCCTTCTTGAATACATTTGATATTATGTCTATTACTATGTATTTTTCTCTTTCTTTATCTCATTGACTTACTGTTTTGCCTTTTAGACCAATTTTTTTCCTGGGATTGTTTCAGCATGGGTTTTCTGCAAGTTTTGTCTTTGAAAGGTAATTTAGGGCTTTCATAGTGAAAGTTCAGTTTCACGCTTATAAAAGGCCTTGTTATATAAGAACAAAAAAATGACTAATATGCTAAGCTATTTTTTCCCTCCACGTTGGTTATTAAATAAGTCTTCTGGGGGTTATATAAGTTCAGAGATTCTTGAACTTCTGCCAGAACCATGGTACACTTCCAGTGGGTATATATAATTCTTTAATGCCTAGAATGCAGCTGGATATGTTGGGTTTACAGATACCCAGAGTCCAATGCACATTATCTGCTCCAAAACCGATTCGCTCTTTTGCCATAACTCTTACTAGGTTGTTATACAACAAAGAGGCAGGTGCCAACAATCTCAGCAATGATGCCCAGCTAAATCTGCTTTAGATGGAAGTGCACCTGCCAGAAGTATTTCCCCGGACATGCAATCATTTAGTCTACAAATTCAAATAATACTTATTCTCATGGTTAAATTACACCTAGAAGTCTAGTCAGATACATAAGGAAAATGGGGTAGATATGCCAAAAAAATGAATAATTTGGAGTCTCTGATCACTGATACGGATTTTATAGCCCTGGAGCTCCATGAATTCCAGTGGAGTTACTTCAAATTGGTACCGTTTAAGCATGAAAAGGCTTGGAATTGCTTGGAAGAAATTTCTATTATTCTCTGGAAAAATATTTACAAAGGTGCACTCTCCTGCAATTTTATTGAATGGTATGCAGAAATAATGGGGATGTGACTTCTGTGCCTCTCCTGAACCCTAGTTTTCTGGTTTTGGGATAGCTTTCTAACCATGAGCTGTATCAAAGCTCACTGAGTGAAAGGCTGTCTGTGCTGCAGGGGGACTTTATAGCTTCTATCGGATGCAGAATTTCCCCATTGACTTTGCTGTGTAATAATGCAGGGTACCAACTTACCAAAGGTAGTCCATGTTTTCTTAAAGCTTTTGTTGAATATTATGACTAAGGCATTCAAAACCAGAATGTTTCTGTAAACCAGTGTAAGTTAAACATTATTCTTCAGAAATCACCCTCTTGAAGAGCCTGTTTACTTCCACTGAATGTAATAGGAGTTGACCTGAATTTGGGTGGTAGTACACACTGTGTTAAAATCAGCTGGGGGAGTGGGTGCCTTAGAGAATTAAGGAGTATGGAGAACTTTCTTTGCAGATCTCTTCAAATCCAGATTCTGGATGACTGAAAGTTATTATTGTCACATAGCCATGAAACATTAGACCATCTTATGTCATTTCCTGCACAGGCTTATGCTAACCAGAGTTGTCTAATTAGGGCTCCTGCTGGGATGTCCAGGAGAAAGGAAGGACTGGCTGGCAGGCAGGCTGCTTTAACTTCTCAAGCCTCATTGCCACCACGATGTCTGTGATTAAAAGTATATTTATAGACTACTATGGGGAGCCCTTCTCTGCCTTTGCTCACAGTGTAGAGGAAGGCTGTGCCCCTCTCACAGGGCAGTGCTTTTCTGTCCGAATTTGATAGTTTTGCTTTTCAGTGAAAAGCGAGCTTTATGCTGTGTGCACAGTAGGTGATAATAGTCTTCTTCAATGGTCTTAAGTTATCTAATGGCATAATTAGGCATTTTAAATACAGAGATTATCCCAGTTCAAACTTCAGATAGTTTTAACGTTTCATTTTTCAAACCATTACAGTCTTCAAAAGGCTCTGCTTGCTCTATTACAAGTAAAACTTCTGTGTGAGGATGAAGTAACTACGTATTCTCAAAAGTTGTGAACACAGCTTTTGAATAAGTGAGATTATAGGTATAATAGTAAATGTCTCCATGATCATAAAGGACTAATTAAAACAAATGAATAAATGGGTTTACACACATAATTTTAAGTAAGTGTAGTGTTGTTGCTGTGGTAGCCAATAGTGGCTGTGCTCTAGATACATGCAAGCTCTTCTGCTGAGGAGTCGGGCCAGTTTGGCTTCTAATCAGTTTTACTCAGGGTTCTTCTTTGCTTCCAGCATCTGCTTAAGTGAAATACAACTATTGCTTTTCACTTCAGACAAAAGAATGAGAAATAATTAGTCCAATGGCTTCTATCCCATGCTTCAGGAACTCCAGACGATGTTTAGTGTCTCTGATACATGGAAATGAGTTGAATGGTGGAAACTATGTGCAACTTCATGTTCTGTAAAAAGCTTTGAGGGGTGTTCTGTGGATCCCAAAGCGTGGAAGCTACTGCACTAGCTCCTGTCTGTACAACATTGGTGAATGATTTCTCCTTTCAGCTATCCTTTGTGAGCCATCTGATGGACTAACTCTATGGTCAGAGGAGAGCTTGGGGTGTATTCCTTCACCAAGGCCTGGGCATCTTGCTTTGCTCCAGCAGCACATCTGAGATGGCATTGCTGTTAGAGGTGCAGGATCAGCATACCTGGTTTCGGGCCAGTACTCCTCTCCTAGAGACAGGATTATGGGGGCTCAGTGAATAAGGAGGCTCTGGTCTTCTGGGGTTGCCCTTAGCTAGCAGATGTTCTCTTAGGCCAGCAATTTTAAAATCTGAGTGGCTCTATGTGTCTTTTAACAGACCTGGAACTAAGAGTGGGTTAGAAATAGATCCAGAGTCAGGGAGTCAAAAACTGATTTCTTTGCAGCAGCTTTTCCTTTGCTGTACCCAACAGATCCTGGGCACAGCTGAGAATATAAAAAGCTATAAACTTGTTAATGCTGGTAATATTGCCTGTTCTTTTGGCACTTAGCTTCCCTCTTGGAGGAAAGCCAGCTTGTCTTTTGATTTTTTTTGTGTGTGTGTGATAGATTCTCCTGAGATGCTACATACTTCAGGTCAGGCTTTGTGATTTGTGTTAAAGTGGTGTAACTGAGAGTAATTCTATTAATTTATTTCAATGTAGTAAGCTAGAATCAGAACCCTTACTGCTATTGCTGAATCAGTAAACAGAGGTTAATAAATTGTAATGCTCTCTAGATTTTTTCTCCAGACAGGAACCCATGAAAAAGTTAAAGGTGTTTGCATGACATGAAGTATGAGCGAGTTCAAAGTAATTTTTGAATTTGCAATCTTTCAGGTAACAGTATGGAAGAAAACAGATATTGTTTGTTTGGTTGGTTTTTTTAAACCATTTTTGAGTGAATGAATGTTGCTGTGAAAACCGACATGTACCAATTGCAGATTAGGGTAATTCTGAAACAAATTTAGGAATGGCACAAAGGTTATATCTACAAGAGTTATAAACATACCTCATCTATAGGACACTGGAGGTGAAGTGTTACAAAGTTGAGAGAGAAAATGAGTAAACCAGGAGTGAAAAGGAGTATAGTTTGACTAGAAAATAACTGTTGAGTGGTCTAGACATCTGCACAGCGCAGATGAGACCGATGTGCTCTAAGCTAATGCACACATTGAGAAATATTTAATATTATAAAAGTTGCTGCGATGTAAATTTTTCTGTGAGAAAATTAAAATTCACAGCTAGATTGGAGCGAGAAATAAGTTTGCTCAGAGAGGTAAATGTATGATGATGGTGGGTTACAAATTATATTGGTAAAGAAAAAACTGAGAGGAGAGACAGCTTACTGAGTAGCACAGTGTTGCAGAAGGGTGTAAGTGTCTGGGAGCTAAAAGTATGAAGCAAACCCCAGTGAAAATATTTTCTTGGCAAAAATTATAGTGCCACCAATACAGATCTAAGCCTGGGAGATTTCAGCTTTGTAGGTCATAACAAGTGCTAGTTAGTTAAGAGATCCTGCTTTCCATTGCTGGAAGCAATGTAGAATTCACCCATTTCTTGTCACCCTAGCCTGGACACCAAACAGGTGATGCAACGATTTTTGCTATTCCATGTTGCAGTTGGTACAGAATTCAGATGGGGGTTCTGGTGCACACGGTGAGTCCTGATAAGGGTCAGATGTAAAAGAGAGGTTATGGGGGCAAGAACTGGGTACTATTATACAAACAACCATTTCCCCTCATAAAATAAAGCTGATATGAGTGCAATCTATTTGACTGATAACACAATCTGAGTCTTATACAGTTTTATTTAGAGACCAGAAATGGGAGTAGAAATTAAACAGAAAGAGAAAAAAATAAAGGGGAAGGAGCATGAACAATTCAAGATGTGGGTCTAGCATTTTTGCTGCAAAGTGAAGCAAGTGAAATGTCAGTCTGGCTTTTTGAAGTGTTTCAGAGACTTCCAAAAGCTACAGAAAGGTAGGGTTTTGATTAAGGAATTCGTTATGGTGTGGCTGATGGGAAGCATTGCTGGCTTCACTTAAATGCAGAATAGAGAGGATGTATATAAGAGCTAAAGGAGATCAATCAATGGTCAAGCAATGACATAGGAGGAGTATTTGGCTACTGAAATTTGTTAGAATTGTCCTGCTTTTGCAGATGCTACCTGAGACAAAGAAGAAAACAAGGTAGAAAAATGTTTTACAGCCAGTTTTATACAGATATTGGACTCTTATTAGTGGAATAATTGAAACTAGAAGCATCTGCTTGGAGTGGGTAATACGTTTGGCATTACGGAGTTGTGTTTTATTCAGACCAACTAGAGGGTAGAATGATGGCTGAGTGTTAGGAAGAGGAAAGTCAAAACAAAGGGAAGGAAAGGCAGTAATTCTACATCAATATGATTAAATGAAATGGTAGTAGGGCGTTAAGTAACAAAACCCCCACAACACACAGGTCCCATTCTAATCTTGGCTTATTTCTGAATTTGTTACCAAAACCAGAACTTGCTCTCTGCTTTGAGCTACAATTTTAAATTCCACTCTACAGGCAAGCAAATTAAAGAATTTAAGTTAATGACTCACTTGTCTAAAGTAGAACGCGACTGCAACAACAACAGATCTTCAATGGTGAGACAAGGTAACATAGAGGAGTAGCTACATTCTGCTCCCAGCTGCTCTGAAAGTCCTTAGTCTAGATTTTCACCAGTGCAAAAAAGAGCAAAATCTAACATGTTTTTAAAATAATTTGCCTGCCTTATGAGATAAAAAATTGAAGAGAATAATACTCTGTTGTCAAGTCTTAGAAAATCCTGATCATGCAGAAGTCTGCAGAGCTGGAGCTTAGAGCATGACAGGTGCAGATTGATGAATCTAATAATATTGGGACCTTAGATTCAGTATTTGCTGTTGATTGAATGAAATAATTTTAAGAGATTGTATCATTATCTGTATTATAATTTTTCTTTATTTTTTACTAAACTGAGATGTACCTAGTTTCAATGCAACAGTAGGATTTTAAGAACTTGTTTAAATAAAACTGGAGTATAAACAGAGGATAAAATAAAAGGTGCATTTTTCTTGAAAGCTCCAGATTTTTTAAGCTCAGATCCATGAATTTTCTAGAAAAATATTTCCAAAGCCAATGGTAAGTTGAGGAGCTCCTGTTAGAGGAGGTCAGTTCTTCCAGTTGTGTGACTCCTCCTGCAAAAACTTTTACAAGTTTCACAATAAACTCAATCAAGAGCATTTTCTATTGAAATATAATGCTTTCTGTCATGTATTTGCCCGAAGACTGAGGACTTGGCCAGCCATACCCGGAGGCAGGGCAGCAGAAGACATGTACAGTGACTGTAACTGGAAGCGAGTGCCCGGTGACTGCCCCGGCATGGGATGGGAAGGAGGGCTCAGCTCGGGCTGAGGCACGCTCACAGGGTTTTCATGTTATTCCCTGAAGATGTCCTCTGTGACCCCTCTCCTCTCCCTCTTCCTGGAGCGAGAGGTGCCAGCAGGCAAGAGCAAGGGCTGGGGAAAACGGCAGAACCAGAGGCAGGGGCTGAAACAGGGCTGTCTGCACTCTCCCAGCAGCGACTGGGGACAGAGCAAAAACCTCATCTCATGTCCTCTCTCAAAGAGGGGGCTGCTTTTGGGCACGCCCTTGTGCACACTGAGGCGGAAAGAAATGCCCTCACATGCAGATGAGGATGCCAGAGAGCACTTTTGCCTTGGTCCCGGATCCTCTGGCAGTCTGCACAAACAGCAGTAATTTATCTGCTCTCCAGACATGTATTTATTGAGTGGAGAGAAGTGCTGAGCACTTGCAGGACAGCAAAGTAGAGAAATTAATAGGAGGTTCAGAGAATTAATAATATCATGTGGAACTCTTCCTTGTTTAGTTAGCAGATGAAATCATGAGTTACCTCGATCAATTAAACAACCATTAAACTATCCTGTGCCTGGCTGACCTTGGTGAAAACAGGTTCTGTGGAATCCAGTTTTGAGTGTGCAGACATCAATTCTGTTAAAATAATTTACCCAATTAGTGCACACCATGACTCCTGTTGTCCTTCCCAAGAATCAGACTAATAATGAAATAGCACCAATGACTTTTCTATCCAAGCATCATCTCATTAGTTTTGTTTCTGGACTTAAGACCTTTCTAAAAGTTCTGAGGGATGCCAATATTTTAATACTATAAATTTATTCCATAAAGGAAAGATGAGGATTTGCAGGTGCAGATCATGTTTATGTGTTAGTGAGAGAGAGATGCAGCTGGTTCATTACATAGGTGTCCATGCAATGCAGCAAACCTCCCGTGTTGGTAGAATCAAATGATATCTGGTGTTGTGCAGTGCAAATGAGAGGGGTTTTGTTTCCTGTACTTAATTATTTAAGTGGGATTTTTTTGGAAGTCAAACCCAGGGGCTACGTGAGTGCTGGCTGGACAGGGGATGTGAGGTGCAGGCAGCAGCTGCAGCTGTACTGCTGGCGTTGCTCAGCTTTTCACCTTGCCCATGACTGCTGTATTGTGAAGGTAGTTGTAAAATAATAACAATTTCTCCCCTCTCTCTTTCTTCCTCTATAAAATATTGAATGACAAAGTAGTGTTTGATGAACAAGCATTTTTGTGTGTGAGGAGCAAGAAGGGAAGGTAAGATTGGAGAAAACGCTGATGAAGGGGCATTATCCTTGTTTCACCTCGGTGTTCACAAAAGCCTTAACAAGCCTGGAGCCTGTTTCCAAAAAATGCATTGGCAAGTGTGTGGCTGTGTGTATCCTCCAGTGGGATGCAAGGGAGAATCAGAAGGGTAAAAGTGAGACAACTTGTGGATTGAGATAAAGAGGGTTCAATAAATATAAAATATAAAAAAAAAGGAGGGCAAAAACAAGAGGGAAAAAAAAAAGAAAGCAAGAAAAAAAAAAGTGATGCAAAAGACAATTTCTTTCCACCAGCTGACCAATGCCCAGCCAGTCCCCCAGCAAAAGTCCCCCCACCAACCTCCACCCCAGCAGTTTTATTGCTGAGCAAGACATCATCTTCCCAGGTCTTAATTCCATATTTACCGTTTGTCTCCATCATATTTTTTCCTATAGTGTTTGTAATTCTGTCTTCCTGTCTTCCTTTCTCCTCATATTTTCAAATAAACTTCTACCTTTCCCAAGTCTCAGAAGAAATTATCTAATATACAAATCAAAATTTGCATCCTATTACTGTTATTCTGTTGTCACCTGTCGAGTCATCAAAAATGTTCCCAGACTGGAGCTTATTGATGCTTTTTCTGACATAACACCTCTTTTTGATAATGCATGGTTATATCGCGACTGTATGAGGTTTTTTTCTGTGTATATTTAGCTCTAATATGGTTCTAATATGAATATCCAAATACTGTAAAAACAAATATCTAATGCTGTAAGAAACAATCTGATCTAGTTGAAGATGTCCCTGCAGGGGAGCTGGACAGAAGACCTTTAAAGGTCCCTTCCAACCTGAACTATTCTATGATTCTTCAATTCTACATGGTATGAGGGGTGCCTTTGGTCAGTTGGGGTCAGTTGTCCCAGCTGTGTCCTCTCCCAACTCCTTGTGCACCCCAAGCCTGCTCACTGGTGGGGCAGTGTGAGGAGTGGAAAAGGCCTTTATGCTGTGTAAGTGCTGCTCAGCAGTAACTAAAACATCCCTGTGTTATCAACACTGTTTTCATCACAGATCCAAACCATAGCCCCGTACCAGTTACTGTGTGGAAAATTAGCTCTATCCAAACCAAATCCAGTACAAATGGTTAGTGGTGCTGAACCTCTATGTTGACTCCAGTCTGTTCAGGGCACAGGCTTGAATCTTTGATGGAGAGAATGGAGAAAGAATGACTCAGGGATTGCTCCGACACTGGTCCTGATCCTTCAGGTAGGGCTTTCATAAATCTACCCCCAAGCTGGTGAAATTTTTTGATGTAAACAGGCAGGGGGAGGGGAACCAGTGTAATTAGAAGAAAAAAAGAAAAAGGAAGCTGAGGGAGAACTAATTATTGCATTCATTTTCTTCTGGCTTTGTTAATGAGGAAATGGAACTGGGAAACAGAGATACTGTATATGAAACACTTTGACAGTTTAAAAACTGTTAGCCTCATCTAGTGAGACTGCTTAATTTTTAGTTCTAATAGCAGAGCCATTCCCAGAACAACAGTTCTCTGAGCTGCAGTGGTTCTCTGGGGATGACACTGCTATTTGTAATAATACTACTTCTCTCTTTTTAAAAAAAAAAGAAAAAAGAAAAAAGAGCCTCATCACTCCCTGTTTATTGACGTACTTGCTGCATGTGATGAGAGCAAGGGAGGTTGGCACAATTGGAGCAGCTCCAGTGTGTCTCAACACATCTTATCTGTCTCTCCCAAGGACCAGAGGAACACGCAGCTGCCTTCTCCTGGATGGAATATCCCCTCTCCTATGGATGCTTCAGCAGTCACCAGCTTTCACCCAGCTTCAAAGGCAGGTGAGGGGCAGATCGCTGATGACTCTTTACACAATGCCAAACACCTAACAAAGAAATATGAGTATCTTTCTTTTCCCATGATTTTCCACTATGTTCAGTACAATGGCTGATAACATCAGGTCAAAGTAGCACATTTGTAAAGGGAAACACAGACCTTTGTAGCATTGATGTTTTTGGTGCAATACAGGTTTTCTTAGCAACTTGGTTGAAGAAAACCACGTGTCTATGTCTTACTCTGAAACAAACAAAAATTAAGAGACAGAAAAGTTGTTGCATTATTTTTCTTTTCACTTTATATTTTGTTACCAAAAGGTTATCGAATAATACCTTATCCACTTATATTTTTTAATGCAGGCATCTTGGCATGGGTCCATTTGCAAACATTGCTTGGAAATGCCAAGCTGCACATTGAAGGCCGTTGGGGTTTGAGATGATGCATAGGATCAAGCCCACTCGACTTTTGTGTGGATTTGCTGATTTACATGAAAACTCACATGCGTTTGTTTATGTGATCAATCACTCCTCTTTTTGCACAAAAAATAAATTGTTTCTTAAGCACATATTTTATCTTCTCTCATAAATCTACACCTACTGAAATCCAGACTGCCTCATGATGCAGTCCTTATCCTGCCTTTTTTTCCCCTCTGCAATGCAGGTTGTTTTGTGTAGACTAATATGTGTATAAGCAACCACAGCAAAGGAAAAAACAGAGTTTTCCATTCTCTTTATTTGCTACAGTTGAGTATTTACCCCAAAGGGTGCTGTACTGGACAGCTTTCATTATAAATGAGGACATCTGAATCTGCTCCACAATGGGCCAAATTCAGAACTGGTGCCAACTCCAATTTGTCTGTTAGGGTTGGGAAAAGGATGATTTCTTTCTTTACTAGAAGTAAGTGGATTTACTTTCAGCATAAAAATATGCAGTGGCACAAATGTCTCTTGAGCTATGCTTTCTGCAACAGATCTGAATTTGGCCTAGTGTGCAAACACTATTTTCACAGATTTGGGACCGAAAGGGAAATTCTGGAACGTTGTGTGTGGTCCCTTCCTCTCATATGAAAACAGGTTATAGAATTTGTTTATCGAGTTCCATTTTACCCTAATGTTGGGATTTTTTTTGGCCCCATTGAAATATTAGAGGACTGTTCAAGAACTCACTCTTCCAAAGGCTCAAAACCTTCTTCTAAATCCAGTTTTACATATTCAGGGGCAATTTACACCCATTTGTTCTCATGCCAGCATTTTCCTTCAGCTTAAATAGCTCTTTCTTCTCTGTATGTTTACCTCCCCCCCAACGTATTTACAGGCAGCAATCATAACCCCCATTGTTTATCACATCTCTATTTACTATTTTAATTAGAAATAGCAGCCCTGATTTCTTCCTTTTTCTTTTCTTTATAAAATAAAAGATTGATTATCAGGTATTTGATGCCTCCAATTTTCTTTCTTTCTTTCTTTTTTTTTTTTTTACTTTGTGTGTGTGTGTGTGTTAATTTTAAATGGCATCAATTTATTTAACTTACTGCTCATACTGAAAAAAAATGTTATGCCTAATTGGCTGCGTTTTTGTAGCTACACAAAAGGGACATTGCATAAAGGCAAAGCAATTGGATTCTCTGTCAAAACAAATTAGAAAGTATATTTTTGGTTCTTATTAGAGTATCAAAAATACTTGCTTCCTCTGCAAGCTGTATAATCATTTGACCTAGTTGTGACCTCAGGTGCACTTGGTTCACCTCCAAAGACCAAATGAAGTGATAACTGTAGCTAGTCAATAATCCAGGACTTAGCTGGCCCAGGAGACATTAGTATTAGCATCCTATGGGTGATGTCTAAATTAGATGGCAGTCAGGTATGTGTACACTAGAGTGGTCATTAGAGCGGGCAGATGTGCTCGACTAATGGCTTACAGTGGGGATTGCTGCAGGGGGAATTCCTTGAGAAAAAAAAAAGTGAGTTAATATGAGACAATAGGCTATACAAAAGGGTGCTTTTCTGAGAGCTGTGATGAATATTTTCAACATACAGATTTGTTACAATCACTCGATGGACAAAATACGTGAATTATTAATTTAATATGAAATACGAAGCTAATCTGGGTGCATGAACACTGGCCAGTAGTACTGTTCAGAGTAAGCTTTTCATTCCAAATATGTAAAAACACCGGACTAAACCAGCACTGCAACATAAAGCCCTGTGTGCAACAGAATAAAGCTCTACACATGTAAGCAAAAAATGTCTATGATCTCATTACAGCATTGAGAGCAAACCAGCATTACTCCCAGATCACAAAGAAAACCAAGTGCACAAGTGACCTATGTACCAGCATCTATGCAAATCTCAGGCAGATGCAGAGATTTATACACGCTTTACACACCCCTGAGGAAATACCCATTTTATATCACTGATGGAGCAGATGTATTTTCCTCTGTGAAATGTGCATAGAATCTAATCAGAAGAAAATGTTTAATGTATTCACAACAAGCACACACCATCCCTTAACTTTAGTAGTAAAATGGAATGGAGAGCAATGTCATATCTGAGCTAATTCGAGGTTTTGTTGTGTGCTATGACTATACATTTGCGTGAGTGCATTAGCAGAATCTTGTGCCATTCCAACTGCACTGCAAATTCTTACCCAGGCAGAAATAACTTTTATTCTGACCATAACTGGCAACGAGACGAGAAAGCTGTGAATAAGAGATACTATGCTGTCTTTAAACTTTTGATGTCAATTCCCAGTATTTCCCCTCCTTCCCCTTTTTCTTCTTCCCACTCCCCCTCCAACTGTTATAACTTTGGGAATATGGAAGAAAGAAAAGTAGAAAAGCACTGGGCAAAAGTCAGGCCCAAAGAGAGCCTTCTGGAGCAACCAGCCTAGTCCTGCATCCCTACATTTTGCAATGGGAAAGTGGATATTATGCTGCAAAATTTGAACTTGTAGGCTCTTAACTGTTTTGATGTTGTACCATCAGAATAAAAAAACATGGTGCAGTTAATGCCTACATAATCCTAGACAGTATAAAATGAGATGTATATTTGAAGTGTCAAGGCATTTGAATGTATCTTGTGCCATGGTCATGGACAATTATGTAAGGATCCATGAATAAAACATTTTTAGTATACAAACAGAGTAGAAACATAAGAAGAAAGAGGCAGAACATGCAGTTATGAATCAAGAAAGAAATTAATCCTTTAATCTTTTTTGGACTTTGCATCATAGCACTCCAAGTAAAGCAGAATTACTCATAATAATATCCACAGAAATACATAATTTTCAACCTATGCACTGAAAAGATTTTAATCCTCAATTTTTTGTGAGCCCTGCAGATGGAGAAATTATTGTTAGCCTTTCTAAGCCTTTGATACTTCAGTGAGGAGATCCAAAAAGGGGAGCATTAGTGTCCGTAGATTTAAACGCCGGATTAGCGAGATGTTGGTATTGAATTCAGGACAATGAAAGCCATCCTCACAAAGCAAACGAATCACTCATCCTGCTTCTGGCATCAGCTGGCAGTAATGCTGCAAGGAAGACTGCTTGTTCCAAGGAACTTGTAGCTCACATAGTGACACAGATATTTGTCAGTCTAATGAAAGCCTAGGAGAAGGGAAGATGTAATTTGGAAACGATTTAGGTGGCTGAGTTATCGAGGGGTTAAATAGAATACAATTATTTCAACATGCCAGTTTTGAGATGTGGCTTTTTAATGATAAATGAGTTCCTGGGTTTACTCAGGATGTTATTGCTGAATGCTAGTGAGGCAGGTTTCTGCACGTCTTAGCTGGAAACCCAAGATCTATCAGAAGCAGAGTACTGAAGAGGTCATTTACACTGACTAATAAAAATGAAACATTCTGTTTCTAGAACTGATTCTTATTAGTATCATTTTGCAACTAGTGAAGTGATATGAGAGACGTCTAAAGTAAAGAGTGTTTTTTAAGACTCGCTCAGAAGAACCAGGCCCTGCTCAGAGTGCAGATCTTTCTCCTTGGAAATTAAAAAATAAGCTTTATTTTACTGATTGGGCAGTGTTTGGATGATCATCTGGAGGTGCAGTAACTACAAGCTAGATTTTCCACTGGTTGAGAGGTTGATATCAGTCCAGCAAGTGAGCTCCCCACAGCTGAGAATCCTCATCCTAAATTGTATCCAACTGAGTTTAAATGGTTTTGAAGTTTTAAGTACTTACAATTCTCCAAACTGTTTTTGTGGATTTAATGCAGCCTTACCAAATGTAATTCCCTGGGTGCAAGAGTGAGTTTAGTGCTGCAGAATTGTGACTGATGGTAACGCGGAGAAGGTTTAATTAGTTGATCAGATTTGTTGAGGGTATTTGACATCTTTGAGAAAATCCAGGATCTGGAAAAATAACTAAGTTGGTTATTTAGGAGGAAATCTGACTCTTTCCTACTTAAGGGAAATTATGAAGAGTTTTGTTGAAAAAGAAATATTTTATTTAAAAAAATTGAAACCTTGGTGTGACCATCGTTGGGTATGGTTCTATTAAAAGGCTTGGTGACTCCATAGAGGTAAGAAGCCTGTTTTGAAAGGCTCTTGAGGTCTGTGTGTTTACATGGACTGTTTTTCTACATTTTCTGATAGTGAAAACTTCCATCAAAGAACTTCTGACTGGTCTCAAAATGGACATAGCACTAAGCTTTCTTTCTATAAAGAAATTGGACTGGTGGCACACAGTCCTCATGTGCAGAGCCCCTGTGGTAAAGAGGCAGAAAGAGAAAACTGCTAATTGGTTGGAAGAAAGAAAAACTGACAGAGGCAAGATAAGAGATTTGGGAAAGCAGAATTTCTAATAGAGATGTACTTTAAAATCTTGAGCACGGACGAAGAAACATCATCCATTTTCACCCTCTTCTCCATTTAAAATGACATTTAAGTTGCAGCAACATTTTGATACCACTCTTCCAGAAAACTTCCTCATCCTTCTTTGCACCTGTGTGACAAACAAGAGAGAGAGAGTGCCTGAGAGAAGAGTATGAACCAAGGCTGAGGGGAATAGCTGGGACAGAGTGGATGAGGGTGCTGCTCAGCTCTAGCCTCTTGGAGGTGGAGAAAGCTGTGGCAGAGGTGCAGGATGCGAGAGGACTTCTTTCTTCAGTAGGGCTTGCTGGTGGTAGTGCAGGAGCAGCAGAGGTGCTTATCTGCCACTTCCTTCTCTATGGGTCAGAGTGGATGGAAACTTCAAATGGCAAGAAGGAAAAACACAGAAAGGAAAAGAGCATGGTGGGAAGAAGATGCAAGCACACCAAGAGGCAGAATCTCCTGGTGGAGCAGGAGGTGAGAGGGGAAGCGCATGTCTGTGAGCTCCTTGGTAGTCACAGAATCATAGAATAGTTTAGGTTGGAAGGGACCCTAAAGATCATCTAGTTCCAACTCCCTTGCCATGGGCTGGGACACTGGTCTCCCTTAGCCTTCAAGGCCTCTGCAGATGAAAGGAGCCTGTTGGTCTGGGCTGGATGCAACAAAAAACTTCTTTGGTTTTCTTTTTCTGGGAAAAATGAGAAAAAAACATATGTGCCTGTGAAAGGTGTTTAGGGCACTGGGCCTGGCTGGGGATCATCTACCTTTGTCCATCTGCTGTGCTAGGCTGTTGGCCGAGAGCCTCAACCACGGGGCTGCCACTCCTGCACCAGTTCAAAAAGTGTTTCTCACTTCTGAATATTCAGCCTTTTTTATAGAGATTGAAATATCTTTGGTGAGGCAAACAGAGACTCCAATTCCCATGACAACTCCTACGGCATGAAAAATTTGACTCTAAGACCTCTTTTAGGTGTTTCTCTTCTGAGTCAGGCAGAACAGCTCTGGAAGCTGGGGTTTTGTGCAATTCAAGGTTTCCCCATTACAAGCATAGAGATAGCATCGTTCTTCTCAATTTGACCAAAATTTAAATCCTGCTGCTGAAGAGCATTTGCCAGCAGAAGTTTTGCTGAGACTCAAATAAACCCCATGAAAAGTTTTTATGCAGAGGAAGCAGTGTTTTCAAATTGCTTTGCCAGAAAACTTCCAGTTAAGCTCTGTTTTGTACCAATGCACCCACTATTGGAGACTAAACGGGCATGACTGCAGGTTCATCCATGTGAAGCAATAGCAAAGACTTGATTCAGTGCCTAGGAAAGCCAATGAGGATTGTCCCTTCAATCCATCTTCCCCTTGGTGGGTCTTTCCATATACTCATGCAACACTGGCTTGGTGGGAGCTCAGATGTTCCCAGTTGCTCTTTAAAATCTTCTTCCCATAACACTCATAGTTTACTTGGAATGAGTCAATTAAAGTAGCAGTTTATTAGCTTTTTGGACTCCTAAACTGTCTTTATGATCCCCAGGACAGCTTCAGAGATACTGATCACACTGGACAGGAGAGAGTGATGTTGGGTGATGGGCAGCTGGTGCCGAAACAGAGCACCTAGCTCAACTTGTCAGCGCTTTTAGCCTCAAGGATGAATGTTATTGCTGCAAGTGCAGCAGCTCCTGTGGGAAGAATTTTCTTCTCACATTATCCACTGGAGGCTCTTTTAAAATTAAAATTCATTCCCCAGGGAGACTATAACAACCCACAGGGATACTGGAGAGAAGAAAGAATATAAAGAAGTGCAATTGCCCTGAGAGGAACTACTTTACTAATGCACACTCTTTTTCACTTTGGTGGCTGCGGTCTGGACTGCCCACGCTGGTAGCAGAGGACAGTGACCGTGGGGTTGCAGGACCTGAGGCTGTGCCAAGCAGAGCTCAGGTAGGTGGCAGCAGCTTGGCAGCCACCAGCTCTCTCCACAACTGGCTTTACCATGCATGGACACTTCAGCATGTGGCATCTACAAATGCTCCTGTGTGGTTTGACACCAAATGAGATGCAAACATAGCGTTTGGCTTTTCTGCCCACTTTGTCCCATCTTTGCATTAGGAACAGGAATGAAGGAATCAAGCTCTCTGATTTGGACTGGAATTTCTGATCTAACACCAGCTTATTCTCTATTTCTCTTGTAATTAGTCTCACTGAGAGGTGCTGGAAGTGTTGAGGGGATCTTGGAGGGGAGAACAGTGTGCATGCACCTTTTGCCCAAAGCACAAGAGGAAAAAAAACCCCTCCTGTGTTGGCATTCCTGGAAATGTTGTCTAATTCTTTTATTCAAGTTCGGACACAAATGGCCTTTTGAAGCTTAGAACATGCAAGGCTATTGCTACTTATTTGCTTTGGGGGCTGCGGACAAAGAATGACAGGATAACTGAAGAGAGGGTATTTGGAGCTGAATGTAGTCCTGGGAGCTCCGTGTTAGTATCAGGAGCTTCAGGAGCTTCTCCCCAGAACCACTGTTCTGTAGCTTTTATCTGTTACCAGCACCAGTGGATTTGCAGGGAATTTGAAAATTTCCCATTAGGCTTGATTTGGGGAGCCCTCTGATTTTAGACCTGATTTCTGCCTTTCTAAACCTTCTTGCTGATCATCTCATTAGTTGAAGTGGGTAGAGGATGTGACACGGGAAGCTGAAGAAAACTAGGCAAGCCATGTTTATTCTTTGCTGCCTCTGATGGCTCATTCTGCACCTTCTGTGTGCACACAGCCTTTATGCTGGCCAGTTACAATCTTAAAAGTGACAATAATAATTCAAGCCACAGCCCAGCAAAGCATCTATAAACATTCATATCTTCTGGCATGTGAGTAGCCCCTGCAAACATCAGGAGTTTTATTACCCTTGCTGTTTTTGTGAATAAGAGATTTTCCACTTGTCTCAACAGATATGAGCAATCAAAGAAACTAATGAGAAAAGTGAAAGACAGTTTTGAAATGGCTTTTGTTTTTCCAAATGGATAAAAGGTACATGTATCCATTCAATTTTTATGCTTTAAAACTATTAGGAATACATATAAAATATTTGATATATTTATATTCAATCTGTTTCTTTACACGCTTTAAACGTAAACCTAAAGGGAATGTTTTGATCAATATTTCCATATGAATTTCATTAGTCATGGAAACCAATTAGTTTTCCTAGCAGTATCCATAATACAGATGCTTTCCACTGGGAACTTCGATGAAACTTAGCTCATTTCTCACAGGTCCCTTGACACCCATGAGAACAGCAATATCTTTCAGGACTACTACTGGCCCTGAGTGGCAAGGTCATGATGAAAAGTGCCACCTCCCACTTTGTCCCGTCTGCTTCATGCAGAGGAATGAGGGATAAAGATTCAAACCCCTGGATTTGACAGCCTCTGGAAATGTCCTGTTTTCCCATTATGAAGGGCTGTAAATAGAACGCAATTTACCAAGACAAAAGGATATTAGATGTAACTATATTTTCAGTCAGGATTTCCTCACAGAACTGGTTTCTTGAAAACGATGATTAACTGACTACCTTGCTTATTTTCTGTTGTGCTATTTGAGCTTCTTTCTTAGCAATTGTATGTTTTTATTTGAACTACAAGTAATTTCTTGCCAATCATGCTGATGAAGTGTGAAGCTCATTCACAATTCCTTTTTTAGATTCCAGTTCAGTGCACAATAATGTTCAAACTACCTATGGCTGGATTGTCAAGGTAGAAGTAGGTTATTTGCTGCTGACGTGATTTGACCTACATTAGAACAAGGAAAGAATAATCTCTCTCGACTTGGTTGGTTCCATAATCTATATCTACAAAAATGTGCAAGTTCCAACTTCATGCAGAGAATCTGGTATCCCAAGCCAAACAGTGTCATCGTAACTCCAGGTAACTGATATTGAAGTGACTTCATTGCTTATGTAAGAGAAAATAATTTAGTCTAGTGTTGGCAAAAACATGTTTTAATTTGAAATTTGTGTGTGCACGTGTGTCCTGAAGAGGAGCTAATTAAAAAAAAAAATAGGTGAAGACTAGTCAGCAGCCTGAAGGGTAGGGAATTCCCTTGGGGTGGTAGCAGCTACAGTTTGAATTTTGCAGGCTGAAAGAAAGACTCAAACAGGGGTCTCTTGCTATTCAAGCGAATGCTTTAACCATGCCTAAGGTAACTGGTGTTGGCACTTTTTACTCCAGTATGTTTTTTACTGCATGTGCCTAGGGCTGGTGTGCTCAGGGAGGAGCACAGCGCTGCTGCTGCTTCTGTACATTGGGTGGGGTCTGTTACCACGATGGAGAGGAAGCCACGGTACCTCTTGTAGCATCTTCCCAGATTACAGCAGTGCTTGTGCAGGGTGTGGGAATGAATCTGCTCAGACCCTTGTGCTTCTAAGTGAGAGAGTTCATGGTACTGTTCAAAAAGTTGGCTTGTTTGAAAGTGTGGCCCAGGCTACAGAGACTGGAAAACAAGGCTTACAGCTGCCTGGCTCCCAAACTTAGCTGAGAATTTATTCTCTTTTTTATCTGCACTCTACAACTTCAAGTTATTGCACTTGGCTTTGTTTAGTTGTGTGTTTGAACTGGATTGCATTTACATTATGAACTGTCTGAGAATAACACTCTGATAAAAAGCTGTTCTCACTACCTGCAAAGCTGCTCTGGATGACTTTGGTGTGACTGCGGTCAGAATTCATCCTTTGGGAATTTAGTAGCAGACTTGTTTTGTAGAGAAAGTCAGAGGCAGTTTTGAAGCTCAGCAACTGATGTAGACTAGATGCTCTAGCAATCAGTTCTTGTGGCTGATACCCAGCCAGTTACTTGGCCAACCTTAACACTAATAAATCCACGTGAAACAGTTTCCATGGAAGTCCAGGTTACAAACATCTTACTTTGAATAGTATTTAACTCCAAAGACAAGCCTGCTGCAAGCGAACAGGCTGTTTACAGACTGAAATACCTGACCTAAGTGTGAGAAATTTGGCCTATACTGTTGGATTGAGTGTGATTCTGAGACAGGAATAATTCAAGAGGGAAAGAAAAGAAACAAACCTCCTAAAATTGCCACTTTCTCAGTTGTATAACCATACCTCATATGTTTTCTATGGACTTTCACCTTGCAAATGAAGCTGTATGATCTGCTAAGGGGTTAATCAGTTTGGTTTACTTAAAAATTCTTAGCCACGATGAAAACATTTTAGCACCTAAGAGGAGAGATTGTGGGTGAAAAACTGAAGATACATGATTTATCACTCCCCTCACAAATAAAATTTATTCATTGCATCCACCAGCCATCACACAGATGGTCAGAAAATTGGCTTTGTGTAGGGATGTGGATTCAGGCATGAATATTAATATGAGACAGATGTAAACGCATATTAATATGCATTTGCTTTGCATGGACTGACATTACAATATTTTCATTAAAGAAGCCACATTTGAAATGGAAAGTGTAGGTCACCTTTTAAAAACATAAAATAGTAGGGTGCAATGTATTTACACTTTCCTGGAACAACAGCAGCAATGGAATACTTTTCTTTTTTTTTTTTTTTAAAAAAAGAAGAATTTATGACATTTCTTGTAGCAAAATACGCTGGATGCACCATAATAATTAATAAATCAGGAAGACATCTCTCACTTTGCGGTTAAAACACATTTCCTCCTTTTTGCCTGCCTGGTTATGCTGGCAGTAATGCATGCCATAATGTTAGGGTGATGGATACAGGGCTTCAGATCAGCATACGGTGAAGTTAAGCTAAGTTAGGTAGACTTACTAAACTCGTCCTGTCTCAAAATGCACCATTCAATATGTTGTTGTTTTTTGCAATGGCAGCAATGCATAAACCCTGTAAGATTTATGAAGATACAGGACTTTGTGGGATTAATTTTTTGGTAAGGAACAGTATTTATGTTCACAGCAGTGTTCACATCTGTGCATTGTTAGCATTTGCTCATGGTAACATCATGCGTTTGCCCAAAGAGAAACACGGTGTCATTATATATGTCATGTTATAAAAGACCATTTCACAGATATTTACTAAGCATTCTTTTGCAAAGGCTCTGCACCAGAAATATCATTTCAAGGGGGAAATTGGATCAATTCTGTTCTTATAAAAAACATTGAGCTGCTTGATAGCTGGTAGCCATAACGCTTGAGTGTCTGAGTTAGCAGTTTTATAATGACAAATACATTGCAAGGAGAGGTTGATGAAGTTAAGATGAAAGGTGTCAGCAGGCTCTCCAGTGTTTTGTCAGGTCCCACGCACCCTTTGGGTGTAACTATGGGGTTATAAATCTGTGGAAGCACCTGGGCTGGCTTCTGCTTGCATGGCAAAGCAGGGAGGTAGCCCTCTGCATCCTGCACATGGCAGGTGTGAGCTCGGGGAGCTGACTCACTCCTCTGCAACTGTGTAATTTAGACATGGCACAAATGCTGGTGTAAGCAAGATGGGGCTTTTTGTCCACATCTGATCCCTGTGGCTAGTGATGAAAAGCCTGTGTACAAGGTGGAGGTAATAATTACACTGCTGTAAATTGCTCTGAGTGATGAAAACCATAGTATATTATTGGCCAAGCCATGCTGCTTGCTGTGTGTGGGATGCAGAACAGAAGCAGCAGCATCATGGGCTCCTCATGTGCTTCCCTGCTGTGTGAGAGGGCAGGGGAGCCCTGTGCTCTGCTCTGGACATGGCATGTGCCCCTGTGTGGGGAAAGGGCTTGGAAAAGGGGCTACAGAGGCATCTGTGACACTTTTGTGTCATGTGCAGGTTACCCTACATAGGAGACATTTCTGACTGGCGTTTAAGAGCATCCATCCATCCTGATGGGTATGACACCGGGGTAGGATCTAATGCCCTGGTGTGTTTTGGAAGCCTCTATCAAGACTGTAGCCTCATAGCTCTTCATGCTGTCAGATGCCAGTGGAGCCTTTTGGTATTTCTTGCAGCAGATGCTGGGTAAATAAATGTGGACTCTGTGACCTTTGCTCCAGCCCTCCCAGGTGCTTGAAAGACTCCTCTGCATGTGTGTGCTCGCCGATGTCAGTTTAATGATGGAGGGGGAGAAGGAAAGTTTATATTTGCTTTACTTTTTTATTTTTTTTCCCCTCTTCAGCTTCCTAAGTTTCAGAAAGTTTCACACAGAAGACTGCTCTGTAGCTCCTGAGAGTGTGCTGCCCTTGTTTTCCCTGTGGCTGACTTGTTCCAGCTTAGCTGTCAGTCAGACAGAGCATCTCCAGAAAGGTAATGCAGAGGGGACCCGGCTCCCGGCTCATTATACGCTTCTGTCAATACAACAGAAGAGATCTCATTCACATAACATATTTTGTATCACAGGTAACTTCCTCAAATTCCCAGTCATAAATCTTCCTAATTCAATATTCTGTGGTCTGATTCATCTGGCAAGCCAGCAGAGGTTTCAGAAAATCTGGCAGCTCCCTGCAATGCTTTTCTCTCATGACTTCCCCCTCCAGCCCCACATCCAATGTGCCTCTTTTCTCTCTCCCTGGGCTTATTTTCTGCCCCCTACAAATTCCCAGGGAATCAGAGTGTCCTTATTCAGCAAGTGTCTTCAGAAATAATTTTCAATGGAAAAAACACAGATTAAAAAAAACGTGTTTTTTCCAAATTAAACTACTTTATTTTCTTGACCAATTCTAGCTTATTTCTGGCCCAAATTCACTCAGCATTCAGTTGGTTCTCCCTGGGACAGCTGGGGAGGTTGTCATTGGGGAGTCTGTTTCCTTGCCTCTCATATGTGGCAGGACTCTGGCCAGGTGAACTGTCACAAAGTAAGGACAGTCTCCCCTTATTGGCATTTTTTGCTCACTGGAAGTGTTCAACATTTACATTTCCCTCCAAATTCAAGATAAAAGGAAACATGGAAAGTGCTATCTTTCACTCAGATGTAGCACAGGCCAATGGGTGGGCAACGGAAGGTGGGAAATAGGCATGGGTGTGACAAGGTGGAGACCTGACCCCAGAGAAGAGCTCGCCTTCTCATTCTTAGGTGACAGGAGTTTTGGTAAGAAATGAAGCTGTGTTTAGCTTTGGGAACACCCAACTGCTTGTTTCTCCCTGCAGTATATTCTTCTGAGCACATTCTACAAATTCCTAGGCTGCAAACCATAATATTGATGAATTTTCATCTTGAGATGTATCCTTTGGAAAGCGAAGGGTGTTCTGATAGGTACCAATGTGTGACTGTGAGAAAAAAACTTCTTAAGAGTGTGCTAGGTTGATGTCCTGGTAGCTGTGGTCCTCCTCCAGGAAAAAAGCAGCTAATCAAAGACCAAAAATAAGGTCTGCTTGAACATGACAAGGTTTTGTGAATATTTTTGTCTATTTATTTTTCAGTAGTAGACAGAATCAATGAAGAAGAAAAGGGAGCACTTGTTTTGCTGAACAATTCCCATCAGATTGTCTTCAGGACAATGGTGATGAGACCAGTTTAATTGGAAATTTCTTTGGTTGCTTTGGATCAGACTGCAATATCCTCATCAAGATCTTTTCTTTCCATCCCAGCAGCAACTTGAAGTAGGGATTGCAACGTTTGCCTCCACCCAGAGTGGCTTTTCAGGCTCTTCTAGGCAGTTTTTTGGCTCTGCTCCGACTGAGTAATTTTATCTGACTGTTCAGTCCCCTGTTTACCTTGCAGCCTCTGTTCCTTGTGTCAGTTTCTTGTTTCCTATTCATATGCTGTGCTTGGGAGCAGTAATTAAGAAGTCAAATTCTGTTTTTCTCTTTGTAGAAAATGCAGATTTTTACAAACAGTATCGTTGTGAGCAACACTTTGGGGAGCTTATGGGTTTCGATGACTCCCTAACATCCTCCTGAAGGCCAAAGAGCCTGCTTGGGCTGTCACTGGCTGTCAAGGAACGCTTCTGACTTGGTGCTTCCCTCCTGTTTCCAGCTTCTGTGGGGCACTGTGTTGCTTCCTTCCAGATACTCTGGGTAGTGTGTTGGCAAGACAGGACACACCTTCACAGGTTCAACATTTTCTTCTTTTTCAGTTGCCTTGAAATCACTCTCAACTCAATCCAGGGTAAAGTTAACCACAAATAAAATATTCACAGCATCCAAAATGGATAACACACATAAATGTTTATAAAACACTGGGGTGCAATTGAAAAAAAAGTGAATTGATATACAATAAACTTACCTGTGTGGGGTTTAAATAGGAAGAACCTCTCTGCAGGTGAGCCATGGCGTGGTGGCTGGCAGCGGGGGCTCCCTGAAGGTTTGCCTTTTGGCAGTGGGTGCTACCTCAAGCCCCATTAGCTAGCACCTTGTCCCCTCCCCTGCTGCCATTGCTCTTCAGTCTTTTAGTGGGGTCAGGGTGGTTCCCCTTCTCCCCTTGACTCTTCTCTCTGAGAAGAGAGGCAGATGGACCATTTCTCCCAGTAAGTGCAGCCACCGTTGCCCTACATGAGAGATGCCGAGGCATCATCCCTGTTGCTTAACTGATCCCTACCACTCCCTGAGTCACTGAGGGTAAAACTTGCCTCCCTTGGCCCTCCACCCACCCTACTGAGGTAAATTTTGATATAAAGTATGACTTCCACTCAACCTTGCATTTCAACTCCATCTGTAGTTTGTCAGCCACACTCTTACAAATGTCAAAATGGGGTGTAGCCATTTTGTGGTGAAATAGTCTTGGGATGATATGACCCCAACGCCTTTTTCTTCAACGGGTACTGAAATAACCAAGTATTTCTGGTTCAAGTCAGTCAGGATTGTTTTCTGTCTGCATTGGATTTGCAAGGACAGATGGCTTCCAATGTCTAGAGCTCAATCCAAGTTAAAACTGGAGGGGAAAGTTGTTTGATTCTTTGCAGGAATTACTGTCTAAACAAAACCTGACTTCAACAGATTTCTATGCAAAACCCTTTGATTCCTATTTTCCATCTGTGAGAAATTTGGGATGTTATTGTTGGATTTGTATCTTTCCTTTGATAAACATATTAAAACATGGTTCAAAATAGCTTTTTATCATCTAAAAGATATAATGTGAATGAAATCCCCTCTGACTGCTGTGGGTTTGGCAGCAGTTTTCCTGCTTTTGTTAGAACTGAAGCAGGTTTCTGTAATTCTTTGCTTGTAGTTCTGCTCACGTTGCCAGTGCAGAGTGTTTGGCTCAGGAAGTAGCAGTAAAACGGACTCCGGTACTTGGAGATATTAATATTTCCCTTACCTTGACATTTTATCTGATTTTTGCCTTTGATTCCTACCTCCACCAAAAGAGAATTTGGAGTCTTGGCAGGTGGCTGGTGGGAGGGATGCTGAATACCACTCTTCTGAGGTCAGGCTTTAGAGTGTTCTCACAATCCTTTTGCTTTCTTAGTGTTGGACTTAGCTCCTAGACAGTGAGATCTCAGAACTTTCAACCTTTAATCTTCTGTATTTGTGTCTTCTCTCAAGGAGCAACTGGTAGCTGCAAAAAAAGAGACATCACAGTTGTCAAGAGTTCAAGGTCCATATGGTGATGGTCAGTCATAGTATAAAAGTTATGCCTTTTTTTTCCCAGAGTAGCTGAATACCGTAAGATGGTTACAGACAAAATAAGCAACACCTCTTCAACTCTGATTTACTCAGACTTAATCTGTATTCAGCTGTTTCCAGTCCTTTCCCTGTGAAAATGTCCCACTTTTGAACCTTCTCTTTATTGGTATTATTAGCAGTAAAGGTATCATCATTAATACCAGTAATAGGATTGTTGGTTTTTACCAACATCTGTGTAGTTGATAAGACCGGTTTTCTCAGCTGTTGGTCTGTAGCTGGCAATGACGCTGTGTTTGGCTGGGGCAGCTGTGGGCATCCAGCTTCTTGAAGCACACAGAAGCTATGTTCGTTTGTTCCCTGAAAGCCCATACCTGTCACCAGACTGCACCGTAGCTCATGTTTTTCTGTGGCTGTCGTTATGGGGAAGACAAAATGCAGAAATTTTCTTCTGAGTCTTTGTCCTGCTGGATATGATTTTGACAGCACAAGAGGTAATGGTTACTAAAAAAGGGTAGGTTCAGACTAGATATAAGGAGGAAATTCTTTATGATGATGGTGGTGAAACACTGGAACAGGTTGCCTGGAGAGGTGGTAGATGCACCACCCCTGGACACATTCATGGTCAAGTTGGACGAGGCTTGGAGCAATCTGATCTAGTTGAAGATGTCCCTGCTAATTGCAGGGGCGTTGGACTAGATGACCTTTAAAAGTCCTTTTGAACCCAAACTATTTTACAATTCTATGTTTTTCTTCCAGTTTTCCTTGTGAGGCTATGACATTGGACAGCAGAGTTGAAACTGTTGCTATATTCTCTTGATTTGAAGAGCATCATTCATTGCTTCAGCAGAATAAGCATATAACCCTAAACCAAATAATTTAACAGAAAATATTTCACTTGCAAGAGTTTTGGCCCAAATCAACTACTGAATAGTTTGCCCACTTGAAAGGCGAATTTCTCACACATCTCATATTGAGAATCAGAAAGACCCTCCAGAACAATTCCCTCTCCCCAGTGTTGGGCCAGGCAGCACCTCAGCATGGGGAGGATGAAGCACTACTGGTGCAGCCCCAAAATCAGCCACAGGACCGTTCCAGGATCAGTGAGGTTACACAACAGAAATGGATATTCCTAATCATTTACTATCTTGCTAAATTTGGAGTTGAGAGTCAGACTCAGTTCAGCACTTTTCATTTCGGTAAGCTGTTATTTGCTGTTGACACACCGGGTAGTTTTCCTTCAGTTAATGGGTTATTTCTCTTGCACAGGGAGGATTAATTGTACCGTGTTCATTTTACACTCAGTATGTCATGGATATTAATCAATCTGAGTCTGGAAAAAGATGAGTATTGATCTGTGATATTTGCTAGAAGTGTGCTGCCACATTTTTGCTGAGCTCCCATACAAAACAAAGCAGCAGTGTTCCCACTGAAATAATTCGGTTGTGCGGGCTTGCAGTGAAAATTCAGTCACGAGAAGGGCTAATTAAAATAATTGCATGTTACTATTTTAATATTAATTCACTTTTCAGTCATTCATATCACCACACGCCTTCCTGTGATGACTGAGGGCCCACAAAATGAGGCAATGGGGCGAACTGAGCACGGTGCCCAGAGCCCAGGGAAGAGGCAGGTTGCCCCAGGCTGAGCACCCACCCGTGCCTGCACAGCAGGAGGCCGTGGGGACTCAGACTCTGAATGAGGTGTTGGGGACTATGATGCTACTCTGCTTTCCCCATGTATCCTCCATCCCCGTGGTTCCCTCTGCCTGTCCTCTGACTTCTCTGTTGGGCATCTCTGTTGGGGGAGCAGAGCCTAGGGGATCTGCTGCGGGGCCTGGAGCCCTCTGTCCTCCTACTGAGGCTCCCCATGACCATCCTGCAGGTCAAAGGGAGGCATACTATGGAAAACAACATGCTAAAGATGTGACTGAGGCCACCAACTGCTGTGGCTGAAGCTACAGTGGAGCTATGAGCTGTTTGGAACAGCTTTTGGGCAACACCAATCTGGACTGACTTTAAAAAGAAATCTGTCTCAGTGGTTTCTCTCCCTCCCTTTACATTCCTTTTTCTTATTTTTTTTTTTTTTAATCTTAAACACTTTAGAGCCTGTTTTCTGGTCTTTGGTTTTAGACAGATGAACAGCAGGGCTTTATAAGCTGATTGTGTTCAGATGTACATCTGCAGCAATAATTGGGATACACGGGGAATGGTGTCACTATAACATTTCGCAATAGATGTTGGAATGAAACCACAAATAGAAACCACATTCTGTTGTTAATTGTTTGATTTAAACCCACAAACCCAGTAAAACTCAAAGACATAAGAACAATAAAATCACATGGCGCTGATAAAAGGCATGCAAGTTTTGGGACCAACTTCTTGTCCCAAATCAGCTTGTGCACAGTGCTTGTGAAACAGGTTAGGGTGTAAAGTGGTTTTGGTTTTTTTTTTTTTCAGTTCTCTGAGACCTGGATGCTTCAGGAACACAGAAACTTCCTACCCTCTGCTCTTCCCTTTCTTTTGCCCTCCATCCTCTTTTATGCCTTTTATCTCCCTGTGGTACATCTTATTTTGGTACACCGAGTCTTTTCCCTTAATGACCGTGTTGTCCCAAGGAAGCAGCATTACAGAGGTTTACAGCTCACCATGCAGCTTTGTTGTAGCCACCTTAGACCTCAGTGGAAATCCAGGTCTAGTAGGAAAGTTATTGTATTTATTACCAAAAAAATGTTTTTTACAGCTCCTGCTGCAAATCCTAAGCCTTCAAAACCTCATAGTTTACAGGCTTTGGAGTTTTTCAGTAAAATTTTTCAATTTGTAGTCACAAACAAATATTCCCTGTGATTATCTGTTCAAATAAAAAATTACATCTTTTCACAGGAAAGAAAGTAAGTAAAAGATTTCAGTGGCCTTTAGGTAATGGACTGTTCTGGTTTTGACCTTTTTTATGGAGAGGAAAATTAAACTTTTGTTCAGTGTACCTGAAAGTTGCCTGGACATGGTCCTGTCTTTGTTATTTGGACTATAATGGTGAAAGCAAAAGGTGCTGTTCCCAGACAGCAGTAATGAAGTGTTGTAAAAGCCGGTACCATTCCCGGCTTTACACTGGGACAGACTTTCTGCCACAGGCATGTGTAAGGAAAATGAGGCAAATTTGCATTTTTTGGCATAAATAGCAGTAGAACTGATCTTAAGTCTAACAGCCTTGACTAGGATTGATGAAGCTGCTACGATAAGGACAAAAGCATGGCCCAACCCTCATATAAAATTTTAGGGGAGTGTGTAAATACACACATATATAGCATAGCATGTGATAGAAGGTACAGAATTTGATTATTTGATCATATATTTGCCCCTTACATAGGTTTCAGCACTACATATTCTTCTTAGTCCTCTGTTTGCCTTTCAATCCTTCTTTTCCAAGCTTGTCCATTTTTATTTATACCTGTTCTGTAATCCTTTGTCCTCTAATCTTCCCCAAAGTCATATTCTGGTAGTTCACCATTTTGGATAAATTTCCTTGCTGCTTCTCTAGACCTTGCTCCTAGTATCAGTTGAAAGTCTCCTTTTCTCCTTTGCTTATAGAACATTGATTTTTCCACTGTTGCTGATATTTGTGTTCTTTACAGCATTTCTGTCCCAAAGTTTCAGACAGAAGACAAAATAAAATACATTAAATAGTCCTCACTGGGCTGAATTCCAACCTGATAGCAAACCTGAAGTGGGTGTTGTTACTCCTGGAAATAAGACAGCCCTTTTCACTGTGGACAGCCGTGGCTGGTCCCCAAATGCTGCTGCTCCTGGGAACTTCTGGCTGGCCATGGCTTGGTATTGGCAGAGATGCTGCTGGGGGTTTAGTCATTTGTGGAGAAGCTGCAAAGCAGGCAGTGTTGACTGAATGATGAATACCAGCGTAAAGTGTAATTAACACAGACAGGCATTTATTGCCAGCAATAGTAGGAAACAGTTTTATTCCCTCATTTGCTGCCAGCTCTGGCAGGTTAAACAGCCAAGTGTCATATCAGAACATTGTTGGTACATGGGGAGTTTGGTGCATGCTTCTAGATTCAGTCAAAAGGAAAAATCAAGCAAGCAAGTGAAAAGGAAGGCTAGACTGATGTCACTTTTGCTGGTGTGGAGTTTGTTCAGTAGCATATTCCTATGAATTGTTACAGGCTGTTTTCTATACACTTTTATATTACTAAAGTTCTTTTTGTGTGCAAGTGAGCATTTTATTATGAGAAATTAATGAGGAGTAACTATCACACCATGGGATAATGTACAGTAAACAGAATGCTCATATTAGTAATTTGGCTTCATTTGTTCAAGGAAGAACATGTATATAAAAGTAAATAGTAAGTCAGGAAGCAAAGTGTTGTAAAAATGACATTTGCTTTCCACTTACATCTTACTTTTCAGGAAGAAAAATATTAGTTTAAAATACTGTCAGCCTCCAAAAAAGATTATTATGCAAAAATGTGGGAATATGGCACAGTGTCTTTTTGAGATGTGAAGAAATCTCCATTTAAATCTGGCAGGATAACATTTATCACATTTTGATGAACTACAGTTTTGGGACACTACCCTCATTATTTCTGGGTTTGTCACTGACAGTCAGTGGACCTCAGAAACCTTTCCCTGAATTTGTTGTGTGTGGTTTTTTTGATCTACACTTCGGGGTTTGTAGGATGGAAATTCCCAAAACATTTCCAACCGGTTCTACTTTAAACTCAATTACTTAATTGTTTATTCTTCAGATAAACATGTAAGAATGGTTTAAACACAGTAGTCAAATAGAGAGGAATAACTAAAATTTCAGGCTTTGTGCAGCTACCGACATATATCTATATAGAGTCAGCTGCAAGATTACGGTTTGTGAAATGAACATCACTTTTTCTTTCTAAAGGAGCAGTGGGCAGTATTTTCTTCTCCAGAAAACAGAGGGGATGATCAGGCTGACACACCAATCAAGCCCTCTTTCAAAACTTTTTGAAAGAAGTGTACAGAATCAGTACAGAGACCATTTTGGAAGAATTATCTTCTTTCCTTGGGTGCCAGGCAGTTTTGCTCTGGAAATGACGGAACCCCATGTATTTCTGTGTACTTCCCCATGCTTTGTGTAGAGTGGGTGCCAGAATCAGCATACGCCTGTGAGAGTCTGGGCTCATGCTTTCCAGTAACTGAGCTACTGGCATAAACCAGCTACACAGTGGTTCATCCACCTGGGTTCTTCTATGCTACTACTTTTCAGAACCTACATGACAATATTGAAAATTAAAGCCAGTTAATAGAAAAAAATGTTAAATCAATGGCCGTAAAATTTAATGGGTTTATAGCAGTCTTAACACAGTAGGACTGAATTATCATGTTAATTTAATTTCCATTTCTAAATGAACCAGAAGGCACAATAAAGGTCAATTAACCACTACCTTCCTTGTCTTCTTTATTCTTTTACTGCCAGTTTTAAATCACAGTCACCCCTAAAGCATTCAAACCTTTTCTGGAAGCTCATGAGTATCTTTTAGAGACCAAGTATAAATAGAATACAACAACCCATCATGTGCTCAAACACACTGATTGCTTTACTACATTAGATATATCTGTCATTGCATCAGATGTAAGTAAACATTGCAGAGAGTTTTGTTTTCTGGTATTCATTGCTATGCCATTGTTTCTGGAGGGGTTTGGGGCTTCGTCAGACTGTCAGTATCTCCAACCTATATCCTTACAAACAAGTGCATCCTTCCCATTCTGTCTCCTCTGCTCATGAAGTGCTCCCTGTCACAGTTTGTGAAGCTATTCCAAAGTCTTAAAATTAGCATGTGCAATGATGCCTAAGAAAATTTCATAGCTGTTAGCCTAAAAGACCACTTAGCACATTGACCAGGCTTGTCTCTTTGCCATTGCTCCACTCTACAGTCAATGGTCATCTCCCACCTTACGCTTGGAGTGCAAGGTCTCCAGCTGCAGCATGACAAGCTCATCTTGATCCTCGTCCACAGAATCAGAGACTGGATGTATTAGCAGGACACTAATAATTAATGCTCTAGGTTGCTTCGGAGGTGTCTGTGATTGCCATTCAGATAAGCATGTCAACAGTGTGTTTTCTGGTATTTGTTATCATGTCACTCTTGCTAAATTTATCTGTATGTCAGCTGTGTGCTAGGGAGGGGTTGTGGTGCCTGGTTACAGATGCTGATAAACCACAGGACAGCTGAAGCAAGGAAAGTAGGTCTCAGTAATGTTGAAGTTAACAAGAATTCTGCTGTTGATTGTAATAGGGCCAAGATTTTACTGGAGATGTTTAACTTCAAGGTTGCACAGTGTCTTAGTGATGCAGCTGGGGATGTAGTCAGATGTCTTGGTCCACATCTTAACTATGAAGCGTCTTTTTGTCCTTTCTAAGGAATCAAGTCTGCATATCTCTTGCATCTTCCTCAGGACTATATTCCTTATATGGTCTTGATTATTTCCTTTCCTCAAAGATTGTTTCTTGTACACAAAATTATTTCCCTTATTTCTCTTTCCATGACGAGATAGAATGAAATGAATCATGATACAGGGCAACATATGTATTGGAATACTGGTTTTATTTTTTCTTTATTTGTAAAGTTTGTTAAGGGATTGGCAAGATTTCCTGTCTCATATTTAAACATTCCTGAAATAGCCATCTAAAGACATGAACAAAAGAGATAAATCTTTGGTTTTACATATTCTCCTAGCTGGAATCATACAAAGCATTGAACAGCACTATATAAAATACTGGTATTTGTGCAGTCATATGTGCAGTATAAGCAAAAACTGTGCACTGCTAGAGGCAACTTTGATTTTTATAGCCAAACAGTAGTATTATTCAGGTCCACGGAACAATTTAGATGGATGCACACACACACACACACACACACACACACACACACACACAACCCTGTTGTGTAGTGGTTCAGAGTGGCTGTTGTGGGACCTGGAGCAAGAAATGGAGAGGAACCTCCTGCCCAGGCAGCTGGGGATGCTCAGCCCTGTCCCCTCCGGCGTGTGGGCACAAAGCAGCTCTGTCTCCAGCGTATTTAATAAATCTGCCCCAGGTCTTGCTAAGCAGTGTGGGTTCTGCTGGGCTTTTAAGGGATGTAGCAGGTGAGTGAGGTTATGTGTTGCTTGGGCGTTGCTCAAAAATTCAGCATAATTCCCTGAAAGTTCAAACTTTTTCCTACTTTGGGAAATGAAGTCAGTCATGCCCAGTGGGTTTCTTAAAGCAAAATGCAGACTGCTGTTCCGGCAATGTGAAAGAAGAGTAAAAATAAAGATAGAGAACCGAAGTTTAAAGAGATTTCTGTAATTGTCGATTCCAAATGCAGAAGCCCCTTAGGCAAGTGTCAGGCAAAGCTGGTAGGAGGGAAACCAAGAATAGTCTGTAGAAATAACTCCAAAATGCCATAGAAAAATAGAAGGAATGAATCGATTATATAGAGCTTTTTAAGCCATCTATTAGAGAAAAATAATTCTTTGCTAAATACCAAATGCTGAGGCAAAAGATTATCACGAGTAAGTTTATTCCTATTAAACCCTAGCTTGTCTTCTGTAAAGATAATAATGCTGTCCGTTGGCATGCGTGAACTCTTGGAGATGTATTTATCAATAGTTATTCTGCTGAAACAATTCAAACCTGTAGTGGTGGTTTTCTAGGTAAGCTCATAGTGGTGTTTTTTTTGGCCTTTTTAGTTTTCAGTTTGTCAGATCCAGACACACTGATAATCATATTTGTTTGTGAGAAGGCTCATGCTGGGCCGGCCTTTGTGGCTATCTCAACACCACTTAGGTTTCAATTTGTAAAGTCTTGTGGGACATCTGGAAATGATAGCTTATGATCTGACACAAGCAATCCTATGCCGCACCTATCAGCAAGCAGCCAGATAACCCAAGGGAATAGCTCAGAGGCTGAACTCTTTGCACAAAGTGTGCTTAGCCCAATGGACATTTTTGGATAATAATCCTAGAAATTTCAAACTCGTCCTACAATTTTCTGAGCAGAAGAAAGACATTGAAGAAGTTATTTGATGTCCATAGTTTTAAGTTTTCATTCAAAAGAAGTCACAGTGGAATTGAAAGAGCTGAATACGTCTAGTATGTTAAGGAAAGAGGAAAAATTGCTCATTAATAAAATACGTGCTCAGGAAATCTTGGGTGCTGGAGCTGGCAACCATCATACAGCACTCATGACTCCTATATCTAACTCTTAATTCCAAACAAGGGTCAGGGAAATACTTACTTGGAATTTGGGGGCATTAAATAGCCCTGTCTACGTATGTCAGGAGTTTCAAGGTGATTTTGGATATGCCAGCTTTGACATATCTGATTTTTTTTCCACCTTAAAAGCCTTTTATACTCATGAAGCATGCAGAATATGCGCTGACCCTTTCCCTGGCAAAAGCCATGACAGGAAATCACTGATCCCCTTCTACAATCCAAGCACTTGAGGCCAAGCAGCCACATAAAAGCTGCAAGGAAGTATATTGTAAAATCAAAGGTCATAGGAAAGTCCCCTTTGCTAGACCTTCAAGCAGACCAAAAAATCTGGTGTCACTTGAGGTCCCTGCCAATGGCTCTACCATGGAGCTGGGCTGATGGTTGTGGTGACTCTGCATAATACTTTTTCTTTGGAGATTTAAAAAATTCCTTTGCTCCCATTTGGAGCTTTCACAGCACTGTTTCAGATGGCAAAGCATCGCCTTGTTTGCTTAATTCTTAGTGTCATATCGGTCAAAAGAAAAAATGAAACAAGATTCTTTATTCACCCACAGCTCTTAAATCTCTCTTTAAAGTTGCTTTTATTGTGTTTTGGTTTTATTAAATCATATGAAAATGCATGCGGGCAACTGCTTTTAATTACCTTTGATTTAGTAAAAATAACCTCTTTGATAATATCTGAATAGCTAAAGCTAACAAAGTATGTTTTACAATTTCTTTTCCTAAGTATTGTTGTCATATTTAACACAAGAGTCTCTTGTCCTAGCTTTCTTAATGATCTCCTATTTTCTGTTAGATTTTTGTGTGAGATGAGTATTATTTTATGACGTGTATTGATGTTCTCTACTTAAAAATAAGCAGCCTTCAGGTTTCTTTTCTCCTATTTCATGGAGACTTGATAGTTCATTTGTATGGCCCGAATGCTTCCTATGCAATTTAATTTGTATTACAGAACATACAATGTGAGAGCAGTATCCATTTTTTTCTGTTTTTCAGACTGCAATGGCTATTGGATTAAGCTGGCAGTGGCTCGGGATGCTTTCGGGGGGATAGTTATGGTGTTTCAGCCAATTAAAGGAGAAACTTAGATATTGAATATTGTGAGAAAATAATTTTCTTTGACCAACTTGGCCACTGAAAAGAAACTGCTGGTAACGTTATTTCTCTGAGAGGAGTGTAACCTATGTGTGCATATGTATTTGTTTTCAGCTGCGTCTGCCAGGAAAGCTGGAGAAAGATGTTACTCATTACCTACTTGGAAACATCTGTCCATTTTCAGAGCGTAGCTTTTACAAGGCATGATATTAAACATTACATTTACACATCCTGAAAAGATTTACAAGGGGAACAAAACTGTTACAAACAGTGAAGGGAATGTGGTTAGGCTTAGCAGACAGAAATGAAACAACGTGTGCTGGTGGAGGAACGCCCTGCAAAGCAGCTGCTGGAGGGCAGGGGGCTCCTGGCCTGGCCTGGGGACAACATTGTCTGGGGTCTTCTGTCTCTCTCCCCAGTGCCCTCACTCTCTCTTTGCTGGCCAGACTCATACAGGGTACATGGCACGGCCGTCCTGATTGGCAAAAGAACAAAAGAAAGCAAAAAGAATGCTGTTGTGAGCTACTTCTGCCCTAGGAGTGTGCTTAGAGCCTGACGTGCTCCTTCTTGCAGCATGGGGACCTACCTCAGCCACTGGAAACTTCAAGAAGAGGAGTATGATAAGACCTGAAGTTCAGCTACGAAATTTATCAAGTGCTCTCAATTGTTACTGTTCCTTTAACAGTTAAGCACTCTTTTATTTTCTGCTCTTTTAGTCATGAAAATTGAACTAAAATACTGACTCAGTGTCCATTTTACAAGCTAGTGCTGTGAGACACTGCAGAGTGTGAAGCTTTACTATTGATTTAAAAACAGATGGTATAATATCATAATACACTTTTGTGTGGGGAGGTGAGCCAGTTCAATGCATGTCTCCCTTGCCTCACATCCTCTGCACAGACAAATAGAGGAGGGACACAGACGACATCTCTGGGCCTAATGGCCCTTCTTCTATTTTTATTTCTCAGTTGGGGGTTGGCTGCTTACATTTTTATAGTAATTTGTCCTTTTCAACTCATAGAAGGGCTTCCTTTATTTATTTTTTTTAATTTTTTTTTTAATGCTGTCTTTCTCTAGAAAGCTTCCTCCTTTCAGAAAATCTTTAACAGGATTGCACACATTTTCTCTCTGTTGACAGTGCTGCTTTTCGTGTTACTCAACTGCATTTGTCTAAAGGAGATGTTTATTAAATGCAGATACACATTGCTCAAGTGTAAGTTTCATACTATAATTTTGACCATAGCATCCCGCAATCCACTAGGGCATGATTTGGTAGAAAAATTATGACTGCTTTATGAACTCTGGAAGTCCACATGTGTTACTCAATGCATGGCTCCATTCTCCTGAGATTCCCCATGGGTTTACACAATGCCAGAATCAGATGTCTTTTTTTAGATTGAAATTAGGCTCTAAGGCAGTAAGATCCTTTAAAATTATCCACACTAAAAATATTTGTAAGTCTGGAAGTCTGTATCTAAGCAGCTTTTAGTACAGTAAGTTGCAGAAACTGTTTCCAGGGTTTTAAGTTTTGTTTAATGCACCCAAATATTACGTGGAAGCATGAAATAAATGGCAGCAATGTTTGTAATTTGTAAGTTAACATGATTGTTATTTCTGTTATAATGTTCTTATGTGATTACAAATGCAATCATCCTTATAATCAGTATTAGACAAATTTTAAGGGAATTAGTCTTAAATCTCTAATACGATATAGCAAAATATGGCCTATTTAATTTAGCTGAAGTTTTAAATTAACAAGATTATGCAAAGCAGTCAACCTGCTTGAATGTTTGCTTTTTACTTTAAATAGTAATATTTATATTTTTATTCAGACAAACATTTTTTATTTTGTAAGTTTGAAATTACAATGTTGGTATGCTTTTGGAAATGACTTATGTATGAGAAGATGGGATACCTGAGTACTCATATCAGAGTGATGGGAAAAAAATGCTAATTGACTCTACAGTTTACGTATTGCTCAATGTGGAGAATATGGCATAGGTCTTTGTTGCAATCTATTGAATCATCTATTAGTTTTTGGCTCCCTTAATACCAATTACACTAGTAAGTAAATGCTTATTACCACAGAGCTCCTCCAGGCCCAGAAATAAAATCAAGATTTGTTTGAGCTTGTAAATTTCCAGTCAGCCAAGACTCTTCCCTAAATCATAAAATAACCAAATATACTGAAATTTGTGCTTGTACCAAGTCCCAGACATTGAAGTGGCATAAACTCAAGTGTCTCCATCCATGCTTGTACAAACATTTTTGGGTGCACAGTTCTTAAGATGAATCACATGCTCCAGAGGTCAGCTCATGTGGGTCAGAGACAAGCTGCCCACTAGTTCCTTCTCCACCTGTGTGGTCTATTGCTGGCTGCAGATTTTGGATACGCATCTTGTTTCTTTTTAAGTTTGGTATTTGTCTAAGAAATCCATGATTCACCACTTAAGTGAAGACTGTGCTCTTCTCCAGACATTTAATGAGGACATATTAGATTTATTTTTTCTAAAATTGTTCCAATTTTAGATGGATTCCAGCAGGTGATAACATTCTAGATTACTCAATTGCTTCTTTTTCCAGTTTCCATGCTGACTGTTTATTCCAGAGGCTTGCTATCCACCACGATATCTGGATATTATTTAGATACCAAAATTTAATATGAGGCCAAAAGCATAACAGGCAGCCTGGTTCCTATCTTCTTCACCTGTCAACAAACAGAATCCACACAATAAGAAACATAAAATTGGGAAAGTCGTAATTAAGAGATCTCACTCTGCAGCCCAAGGCTGGGCAGATGTGGACCTTGGGAGGTATCAACAGAAACGTGTTCTAAAGATAAGGCTGTTATGTATGATGTCCCTGATTTCATATCCCATAAATTAATGTCTGTGAGTCAGTAATAGAGACAACTCAGTATATTCCAGCTACTACACTGACACAAGGAAACACCTGGGTATTATATTAGGTGATCTAGAAATAGCTAAGCTGAACAGATGAGGTAAAAGTGGGTGAGGGAAAGTATTTTCTAAGATGCTTATTTATGTGGTGTTCAGTAATAGTATCCAAAGAGATTTTCACCCCAGAGGATCTGAGGATGCCTTACAGATGACATACTGTCTTGAAAATCCATGTGTCCTGTTTCTGGAGCACACGATCTCTGGGATGAGACTTGAGAGTCGTTTCCTTCCTTACACTGCATTTGCACTGACATTTTTTTAATAGAGCAGAGGCTGTGCTGGTGGCCTCGTCTGATCTCCAGAAGCCTTTGAGACACACATAAACACTGATGGCCCCTTCTATACAGAAACTGATCTCTCCTGAGCCGCACACCTGAGAAATGGACTCTGGTGTGCTCAATCCAGTTACTGAGGAATTTCAAGCACTGACCACACACTGAATTATGCTACATCTTATAGAGGAGACCTTATGAAACTAGATTTTTTGTTTGCCAGGCACAGTATTGACCATTAGCACTGAGCCTAGGAGATTTTAAAATGTCGCTTTCCTGTTAATGCCAGCAGGAATTACACACTGCAGATTGGTTCTCAATTTTGTAATTCAATCAGTTGTGTGTCTGTTCAGAAATTCTCCTGTAATAAGTTGTAATAAAAAAGAAATATATATTTTTACTGTACATGCACTGGTCCTGTCCCGTGGAGTTACATTGGTCCTATGGTTGCACACCACTGAACAAATAAAATAATTCTGCTCTGACAAGGTGCTGTATAAACTGAAGTTCTTAAATGGAAACAGCCATGTTAATTTTACCTTTGAAGAAAACACAAAATAAAATAAAAAAAAAATCAATGCTTGCCAAATAGAAAAGAACAAGATGGATAGGGAGAAAAATAATGTTTTCCAGCAACTGTAACAGAGTGTTGTAAAAAAATGGATAGGAAAAAGCCCCTGAAGCAGTTAAGGCAGAACAGAAAAGCACAGTCAAAATATTTATTTTTCCTCTGAAACAAAGGGATATTTTAAAAATTGTAGCTGCTCTTCCTTCTAATCTAACATGATCATGATTGAAGAGGTATTCTTGGATAAATTAACACTGTGTGGTGTTAAACACAACCTGTTCCTCATGGAAGGAGTTGTACTCTTTTTTTCTTTTTTTTTTTCTACTACAAATTGCATCATAAGACAGCTAATGGTAGGCACTGCATCTGGGTAATGACTTGATAAATTACTTGACTCAGTGGTTGCTGACCTCGAGTTTGTAATGTGATTTCGTAAAAACCTGTGTAAAAAACTTAATGGAGATAGACATGGGACTTTTCTAAATATAACAGCAACTTAAAGAATGGTAAAAAAGATAAGTACAGAAGTTATCCAGCACAGTTCCTGAGTTTCCCATTGACTCTAAGATGCCCAGTTGTGATAAGCTTCTGCTGCTCTTATTGACAGCTAGTTTAATGTGTGGAATCTTTTAAAGTGCTGGCCTGTTAAGGGACACTGATAATAATTAGGGTAAGAGTATGGGCTAAAACATGTAATATCTACCATATACTTACAGTATCTCATATTAAACTGTTTAATAAAGCTGTGGCCTCTTGCTCAGTAGGTAGTACATGAGCTGATAGTACACATATAACTTGTTTGCCAACTGTTTGATTCATATGTTTTGAGAAAACTCTATTTACAGTTTCTTGGTTTTTTAATATGGTCATTGGCTCCATTTGGGGAAATGCTAAAGAGGCTTCTGGTAACTTGGCTGCTCCTGTAGTGAAGCCACCTATTTCTGAGGGCCAGGGTGAGCCCCCATGTAAATCCACTGGAAAAAAATCCATCACCTGTGAGATATTTCAGTGAGAGATTGCAATAATTTCAAAGGGGTCAATAGCTCTTACAGCCAAGATTTAAATGTGACAAACTGTTAGGTGGCAGGCTCCTTGGGTTCAAACACATACAGTCAACTTATTTCTCAAGGCAACTAAATACATAAAGTGTCTTCTTTATTTTTAGGGATTTTAAAATGTTGGATTGCAAGCTGTGGAACAGTCATCCAGTGAATATTTTCTGCCAAAAATGAGACAGGTTTCTTACAAAGGCATGAGCATTCAACAAATTTCTTCAGTAAAACTGAAGAAATGTGGAATTTTAATCCTGGCCCCAAAATTTTAAACCTTGTGTGATTCCTCTCTAAAATAATTTCTAGATGTCTCTCCTTGTCTTTGTGGGCTATTATCTCTCAACCTACCTAATAATAGGCAGGTATGTACATCACTAAATCAGTCCAAATGTTGACATGTTCATGGATATGAAATCTCAGTTTCCTCCCATCATGCAGTTGACATGTCTGTAGAAAGGCTAAGNTGTGCTCCAGACCCCTCACCAGAAGAGTAAAATCTAACCTGTTTCTTGATGTTTGGTGAAGAGGAATTTCAATTCTACAACTTTTGTTGGTGTAATAAACCCTTGGAACTTGGAAAAAACCTAAAAGTAATCTCTACTGCCAAACCCACAGCACTGCCAGCTCTTGCTGGATGCACGTCAGCTACTGCACTCCATCATCAACAGCAAACAGTGGCCAGTCAGTGGTGAAATTGTAAATAACTGCAAGAAATCTGAAAATTTGAAAAAGTTTCATTAGTATAACTGTAAGTCCAGACTTGTGCCTGATATTGTATAGAACAGATTTAAAAATCTATTAAATTAGAATATATATTAATACAGATAAAAAAATATTCTTAGGGTATTCATTATGATATTCTTGGAGTATGTGTATGATTGACAACAGTACTAATTACATTTTTGTTTGTTCCTCTGGTAATTCTATTATAAATCTTTAAATATCCTCAGGTCTCTCTTAAATAAATAAAGATATCTGATCTTACATTGAAAGCATGTTGTAATTAAGAGTTCTATTTTTTTCTAATTTCTGATGGACATTGCAATGAAATTTTTACATGGAAGTTGTTCACAGCCTTGGCACATAGGACCTGCTCAGATGAAGCTGTTGCACTTGAGAGACAGAATTATATCTGCCACTGTCAAACTTTCTGACTATCAAACTTTTAATTTGAGATCTGATTCATATAGGCCAAATGTAATATTTTTTTAGTAAACAACACCCAAGCTCAATAATCCTCTATCTCTTTCCCTTTATTGAAGAGCTCAGAGTTCATTATTGAAGTTAATAAATTATAGGTCACAGCACCGTTATGGGTTATATTATTCATCATATTTTACACCTGAGGAAACAGATGTGGAATAATTTGAGATAGAACTGTAGAAGAACCATGGCTTAGTCCAGATCTCCTGACTTTCAGCATTGTCCTTTCAGTCTCAAAGGAATTTTTAGATACTTCCACCCCCTACAGGGAGTGTAGAAAGAAGGTATATTTAGCAGTGCTTTCAACCACATCAAAAGGAAGTAAAGGATCCCAGACACCTTGCAGCATGAATTATTGACATTTAATCTTAGTATTACTGCCCTCCATCAGTGGAACCTGGACTGATTTGGTGCTGCCCGTGTCATCAGCTGCTTCAAAGTTCTGCAGGTTTGGAAGTGCAGCTGTTCTAAATATGACTAAAATTGGCAGATTTGATTCTTCATGGAGGATCTGTAATAGCAGTGAGAGAGAAACATTTTCTAATGATGTGGGCCCTCAGCAGTATAACCGGTGCATCATCAAACTGAAGCACTTTCAGGGATCTGCAGTTGCTGTAGCATTTCCCTCAGCCAGGCTTCAAGTTCGAGTTAAAAGCAGCATCTGCATCACTTTTGGAAATTCTTTAGTGGACCTTAAACTCCATCAGGTCTTGTCTGATAGCAGTCACCTCTCTGCAGTTCCCCAATCATTCACAAAGCCAATTAGCTGTGGCCTTCGGTCCTTCTTCCCGGCTGTGGGCCGAGGGAGGGAGCTGAAGTCCATTCTGGTCTCTGAGACGCCACCTGAGTCCTGCAGCCAGCTCACAGACGTGCTCCAAGGGCAAACACACCATAATGCCCTTCCATTCACTTTGCAGTTCCTTTTTTCCTCGAAAACAACTAATCTGTGGGCAGGAAAACCATTTACTCCAAAATAAAGAGTAAAATGTTTTTCCTCTTCGATAATGTTCCCCGTTCTTTCAGTAGGTATTATGTTCTGTAATGTGCTGTGTGCGCACCCATTTTGTCATCGCTTTAGGTCATCCTTGCTCACAATTGGTTATTTACTCAGGGGCTTTTGAAATTATTGAGTTGACACATCTGTCAGACGGCAAAAGCAGAAATGCTAAAAGGTCACTTGGAGAGAAACCAGCTGCTTCAGACAAACCTTTCTGCCTTCAAATAGCACAATCATTATAGTCTAACAGATGGGGCCTCTGCTTTCATTTCTGTTTTTCTCCTTCACTTCAGGTATTTAGATACACTACCTCATTGCCAGGTCAACACAGGCCTTCTTGTAATTACCTACACAATAGGCAGCTCGCCGCTTAAGAAAAAACAGCTCCATTTTCTGTAAATGGGGAACCTGTTTCCTCACAGATATGAGTTACAGAACGCTTGCCACAAACTTTCCTATTAGCAGATTAATTTTGACAGCGGTAAGTACGTTTTTATTACTCCTGCTCCAGTCATTATACTATGAAGCATGCATTTAGCACTGATCTAACGCTTTGGAGAGCCTGGGGGCTTTTGGCAAAGATGGTGATAAGTACAAGTGAGTGAATAATTCTTCACAAATAATTTATTCAACGAATTTGGACTCCCTCCCTGTTTGGTGAACATTAACCAGGCGAATGTGATTTCCTCTGATTTATTCAATATCCATATTTTGGGGAAAGCGTCCATCCAGATGATTTATATCACAGCTGGCGAGTCTCTACGATTCTGAACCAAGGTGCTGGGCTGCTGTGAGTTAAAAATCAGGTGATAATGTTTCTGTGTTGTGATTGGACAAAAAGGGATTGATTCTGGCATAATCACTCTCCTGTTGTAAAGTTATCTTTTGGGGGCAAAACCTGTCATAACCTTCATTGCTCATCTGTATGTGGAAAAAGAACAATGAAAGGCTTCAGAATTTTTCAGGTGAATGGAAAAGAAAGGGGTTTTTATTAAATGCCTACTATTCAGAACTGTTATGTGCATCTACACAGATTCTTGGACAAGAAATATCATCATTTACCACAGGGAAGAAAAACACAAGAACATCAAAAGCGTTAAAATTACAGTAACTGTTTCAAAGAGTCCAATTAGATTTAAAATCGAAGCAATGTCCGAGATGAAAGTTATGTACTTTTACAAAGAGTGCACATTTGATCTGTGTGAAAATCCTTGATTTTCAATAGTCATAGTAGGACAGTTTTAAAATACATTCTTACATTTTGAGCAATAACAGAAAACTGAAAAATTGTACTTTAGGAAGGTCATTGCTTTATAAATTCATCAGGTTTGGATGTGCCACTTTCAAAGTAAATATGTTCCTGTTATGCATCCTGTCTCAGAGAGTTTTGAACACCAACTGGCACCAAGACATAGAAATCTGAACTGCCCCCCGGCCCCCAAACTGAACCCATTGTAAAACTGTGATCCTTTGGAAACACAGAAGCTCTTTTTTTCAGATCTTTACTCAAAAGATCTTTACTCAGCAGGGCTGATCAGATGGTATAAAGAAAGAACAGTTCAGAAGGTATCTTTTGTTTTCGTTGTTGGTGGTTCATTTTAATGCACTGGCTCGATTCGTTTTTTTTTTAGGTAACTGTGGTAGGATAGGCTAACCCTCAAGCCGTGGTTCATAAATTTGAGGAGTACTGCAAGCTGTATGAAAATGTATTACAAGAATGAAATGTTTTAATCAGAAGGATTGTGATGAAACAGGTCATAAAGTTCTCCATAATGTGAAACCTCAAAAAGCAATCTTGCAATTTTGAGAGGCTGACTGGCTGGTAAGAGGAAGGACCAGAACTGCAATCTGAAGCAAGACACTTAGGAAATTGTGTAATATCTACATTTTCTCTTGACTGAGCATTTGAACTTGCCAAAAAGCAGAAACAACTCAGTCCAGGATGAAGCTCTGAAAAGCGAAGATAGTACTTCCCTGCATGCTTGTATGATAATAAGTGCTGCAAGAAAAGAGGTGTTATATGTGAAGACCTGCAAAACTCAATAAACAAATCAGGCAAAAATATCTGAGGAACTGCTGTGCATCCTATTACAGCTAACCTAAACTGGGATCATCTCTGACAAATGGAAAAGACACAGAAGAGCACTGGTACATTTTTCAAGAGTTTGCAAGGGCTGACACCACAGCGTAGGGTACAGCACAGTAAAGCAGTACACCCAGCTCAGATGGATTTCTAAGAATGGATGCTGCATAGTGGTGATATATGTTGAGGAAAGTCTACACGAGTATATCAAACCAGCACACTGAAATGTCCTTTACTCAACAGGTAACAGCAGATTCCTTGGAAAAATACATTACAAAGGAAATCACAGCATTCCTTTGATGTAAACAGGGCTTACTGCTGTCACTTAATAACACAGTGACTGATATATAATAAGCATTGACAATCCCTGTGGTCAAAGAGAGGATTCATGGGAAGCTAGTGTGTGGTAAAATTTGACCAGGTGTCACTTACCTTTGCTAAAGTGAACAACAAACAACATCTTGAAATTATAATAATTATTAATATTTCACTGAGGTTTTGTAACCAGAAAGCAAAATGCAGATGGATGAGTGCAGAGTGACAGGATGCCCTCAGGACTGCTTTTCAGTGCTGCAGTGGATGCAGGTTCAGAACAGGGTATCCTAAGCTTGTCCAGATCCATACGAGGTCTAGACGCAGGCAGAATGATTTCTGCAGAATGCAAAGGTCACTAGCACAGAGAGGTCAAGACCCCATACTCTAGACTCCCCTTTCACAAGTTGAGGAACCTGTAGGTCTAGAAGTGCCAGGATGCTGCTTGCTAAAATGGTGCTGAAAAACATGTTTGCATGAATACATAATAGTTATTCAGGGGCTGAAAGATCCACAGAAGGGCCAGTACTTGTCCCAGATGAATAGTGACACTGAGGAAGTTGTCAAGGTTTGGAACCTATGCCAAAAAGGCAGGCCAAGTCAAGCAAGAGAGTCCCTGTTGGCACAGGAAAAATTGTTCTCCTGGAGCAAAGTATGCACAGAATTGTTTAGAATGACTAGAAAACATTATGTACTTGTCCTAGGCTATTATTCTCATGTCAGTTAGATAGCTTTACTAGAAGATACTAGAGCTAAACTGTGATTATGCTTGTCAAATGTGTTTATACTAGACATGGAATACCTGGCATAGCAATGCTTGGCATGAAGTGCCGCTTAGTAGGCAGGAATGCTGACTGCTAGTAGTAAATTTGAGGTTTAGATGTGTAATCCCCTCTCTTTTATTTACACCAGTCCAATGGGCAGGTTGAAAATCTTCTCTTAAAAAGAGATTGTGAAGTCAGACTCTAATTCATAGTGAGCATAAACTGGTAAATTGCTCCAAGAAAATGACTCTGTGTGGAGCTCTGAGCAAAACCAGGGGTTGAAAACAGCAGCGCTATCCTGGGAATCATCAGTCGGATGACATTGTTGTCACACTGAAAGGAGAAACACAGTCCCACTGACTTTACAGCTTGGAAGGTAAGAGACAGTGACTAAACTACTTTTTTTTTTTTTTCCAGAGAAGGTATTATGTGGGTAATATTTCTGGAAGGCTAAAATAGAAAAGCATGAGGATACTATATTTTCAGATGCAGTCTGCATCTAGCAGCTGCTGTTAGGGAGGTGGTGGAGTGGCAACGGGCCTGCACCTCTGAGCCTTCCTTCCACCCCGGCAGCTCTGTTGAAAGGTGTCCGCTTGCACAAGAACAGAAATAAGCACCTAAAATAACGTATCTTGATTGTTGCTGTGAGTGCATCTTTAAGGCCCAGGGATGTTCTGAGGCCTCCAGACCCTTTTGTATTTGAATTATTGGCTTGAATCAGGTCTATGCAAGTCACTGAAAGTCATTACCAGCCTCAGGTTGTTCTATGTCCGACGTGAAATGAATTGGTTGTGCTTGACAGCTGGGATAGAGCTTAGATGCTTAGATGCAGAGCATATTGCCATCAGGTTTTTTCACAGTTCATGGCAGAGAGTCTTTTTTTTTTTTTTAAATTTCCTTATTACCATCAAATATTCTGTAAGACTTGCTGGGAGCTGAGTTGGCAGTGTTCAGCCTGGAATCTATTTTCTGCACTGCCTAGGAGTCCCTGGTCAGAAGTAAGCCTAGGAGATCTGATAAAACCAGGTTGAGATGCTTTTGGAAGGGTGGCAACCTAAAATCACTAAAAAACCCTGAGGTTAAGGAATTTACATCAAAGGGAGCAGAGTGTAGATTGGCTTAACATTATTTCATGTCAGCTTCAGCTGGCCCCTTTTAAAAAATATTTAAAATAAAAAATTTCTGCCTGCTAACTTAAATACTAGGTATTTCGTGATGTGAAGAGGTAACATTATTATCATCCATCATTAAATCCACTGAGTGTCAAACTTATCACCTTGACACTTTAATGATCCTTAAGATGTCCTTGTAAAAGCTGGGTACCATGGCAACCACTCAAACACAGGGCCTTGGCACTGCTGAACTTCTCTTAATAAATCAAGCATAATTGGCATCTATGTATTATAATAAATTAAAAGTTATTCAACTGGAATGATTTTATATTGTACAATATTAAGTCATTAAGTTTGCTGTTCTGATCTCTCCTTTGTGATATAATTCCTGCGTGTGCTTTTTAACACAGAAAATTTTATCTCCTTCTCTTGCAAGATATAACTGGGGGGTTCGAAAGTGCAGCAAATTAATGTGTAGTGTGTCACCCCAAGCCATGTGGGTTCAGTTTCTGGTTAAACCAGGACCACACTGAAATGATTTATTCCCAAGAACCAAAGTAATTAAATTAAGCAGAAAAAAATTACTTGTACGTGTACTCAAGGCACAGCATGATCCTTCTGAGGTGATCTGTCCTTCTTCCCCTTGTCCTCAGCTTCATCCCTCTGTGCAGCCCGTAGCTGTGCACAGCAACTGGGGATTGTCTTGGTAAGGGGTGTTTTTTCCCTATGTACCCTCCAAGTAGCCTCTGGGGAGGGAGACAGAGGATGTGCCACCCCTGTGCTGCTGATGTGGTATCAGCAAGACCCAGGTCTGTGCCTGCTCCATCTCTGCTCCCTCCTGTCCTGTCTGCTCCAGGTCATCTATTGGAAAAGATCCAGCAAGATCCTTGAAAGCAGGACCCTGCAGTCGCTGAAATGCAGAGAGCTATCCACATGCAAAGAAAACATATACATGCCATATGACCAAGCTTTTCCTATCTATTTTGTCCTCTACGGCAACACCAGCTGCAGACAACAGGGCTTGAATTCATTGCCTTTCGGTTGCAAAAGGGCACAGTTGTATCTGCGTAGCAGTTTCTGGGAACAGACTGCCTGAATGGAATAGCAAATGTTGGGTGCAAAACTTGTAAAGCATATTAAAAATGTTCCCGTGACAGAATGAATAGGGGTAATTTTGAAACTTAATCTCCTTTCTTTCTTTAAAGACCTTATATTTTATTTTATTGATTTTCTGAACAGCTCCCTCATGCCACTAAGTTATAAGGTATTTTAAAAGAAATATTATTTTGTCAGTAGGACGTCAGCAGTGGGTACCATGGGAAATTTTATCCCGTTTTCTTCAGATTTGAATTTTAAAATATTTAGATTTTAAAGGCTAAATCTATTCTGGTCATGAGACTGTGTAACAAAGCAAAAGGAGTTTTTAATAGATACTTTTTGTAATAGATCATACTCGTTCCTTAGCATCCAGTGGTATTCCCGTGAATAGCTGAAGGCATCATCGAATCTCATTGAGTTGAGGATAGCAATACTCCCTCATGGCTGGGAGTGCTAGCTGACCTTGCAGAGCTGTTGGCTAGAAAGAGAGAGCTTTTCATGGACTCAGGCTTGAGAAACCCAAGGTTAAACCAAACAGATCTTGGCCCAGTGTTCTGTGCCTTGAAGCTACTTTTGTGACACAGGGGGATGGAGAAATCCCAGTAGCTGGGCTTTTCCTAAGGTGCTGCAACCTTCACTTTCCCAGTCAGAAGACAGTCAGCCTCCACATACTCCAGGGCCCTGGGATAAAAGAGACGTGGTGGCAGACTACAGAAAAAGACTAAGAGTGAGTTCACTATGATAATACCAGCTGTGTTGGTAAGATGTGGGAATGAGGAGGTTTTCCAGGTTCTCAGTCAAGTCCCTGTGAGCTTTGGCTGGACTGAGGTCTGTCTGAAAGCTTCCTGTGTGACCAGATTTTGTGATTCCATGTACTGATTTGTTTGGCATATTCAGTTTTTACTTGGTGCCACAGTGATGGCTTTCTGACCTTCCTCTGATTTGATACTGGAAATGAATAAAGTAAAAGTAAACGGTGCTTTAGAAATGTTTGTCTATTTACTAGCAAGCAAATCATGCCTCAATGCTCTTTTTGTGGGCACAAGGTCTCTTTGTACCCTTTAACCACGGTGGCATAACAGACAATAAGATGTTTCTGGATAGGTCTGCAATAGGCATGCCTAAGAAGTTCTCAAAACAGCGGAGTATTTGTGCATGTACTTAACTTGAAGCCTGTTTCAATATTTCACTGATAGTAAAATCCTGCAAATACTTGTGCAGCTGTTTATCTGGACTGCTGAGCCATTTAAGACTGGTCATCTATACAGTGAAGTTAAGTCAAAACATAAACATCTACCTATGTGTCATCCTGATTCTAACTATTATCCTGATTGTCCTTCATGTCCAATCATTTCTTAGGCTTTCTAGTTTGTTTTGTAGTCAGGTATCAGCTTGAGGGCCTAAGTTTTTGGTGGCAAACAGCTTTAGCACAATTGAAGATGCTCAGAAAGAGGAAGTGAATCATTAGAGAGATGTTAACAATCCCCTTCTTTCATCTCTACTGTGCACTTACATCAGACTACATTCAATAATAAAAGGAAATAAAATAAAAACATATCCTTGATCACAATAACATTGTTGATTAACAGATCAAAATTTTTTACAATAAAAAATTCTTGCTTAAATGTTATCAGCATTTTATCAAATTGTTGTCAAGTTTATCAACATTTATCAAAATTTTTTATCAACATTTTTATTTTTAAAAGCTTCTAAAATAATACTTAAACAAAATCTAAAGAAAGTTTAATTGCACTACTGAAATTACTGTGTTTTAAACTGAGAACCAAGTTTCAGTTTTGAGTTCTAAAAAAGCTGATTTTTCTTCCCAACTTAAAAAAAATCACAGAATTTAAAAAATAATATTTCCATGAAATCATTTCCCAGTCTTATATAAAATTTTATTAAAAGTATTTTGGGAACAGATACAGAATGACTAAATGCACTACGTAAAACAGGGTCAGAGGGGTTGGAACTAGATGATCTTTAAGGTCTCTTCCAACTCTCATTCCATGATTCTATGATTCTACAGCATTGTAGTGTGGTGGAGGAGAGAGATGAAAGTAGAATAGAGATCTGTATAGAGATCTTTAAGGTTATTTTTTATCACATCTGAAGTACTTTAGCTGTATTCAAATTGGATTTCTGCTATCCTAGCAAGAGTTTCCAAAGAACATCTTTTTTTTTTTAAAGTTTCTTTTTTTCCTAAAGAGGAAAATTGCTGCTTTAGCTATACCAGGAATTCTTATGTTCAACAATTACCTGTGACAGCAACATTAAAATACTCATTCTGATCTAATATATCTAGTAGAAAAATAATTTTCAAGTTGTACGTGAGATAATCTACAAAAAGCTAGTACTTCCCCATGATATCCACCATTTAGGAATTCTAGCCCAGCCAATGTAGTATCTGGTAGATGCTCTCCTCAAGGTTTGCTGCTTGTGACTGTTTTCAAGGCTCTGGTTTGGCTCTTTAGAAATAGAGGTTTATGAAAAGGAAAAAAAGGTAAGGGAAAGCCTTAAAAATATGAAATAGATTCTCCCTAAGGCAGCTCTTGTCCGTAATGCTGATGCTGAAGGATACGGCCTGCCTGCTTATCAGTGGATGTTACATTCAGATGCTAGTAATTTAAGTGTCTACTTTATTAGAAGCTTCAATGCTTACAGAAAAACGGAAGAAAAGAGTGAGAAAATAGCAGGTGATGTGTTACAGCTCTTCACTCTTGAGCTATTGCCCACACCAGCGTTTCTGTAATGATTTCCTTTATGACCAACCTTTTTCTCTTTCTTTTTAGTAGAAACAGAAAATCGGATGTCTCACCAAGGCAGCTCTGGCAGCCTCTGCGTTTGCCTGTGCTTTAATTCAGTCTGTGCCAGCAGGTGTCCAGTACTCACTTCTTGATGCTTATATATATTGTGTTTCATCCGCTGTCATACTTGGAGCTAAAAAGTGCTGGTTCCTCAGTTCAAGTTTTATATCTGTGCGGGAGGGCAGAAGTGTGAACCGTGACTGCGGCAGGTACAGACCCGTGTGACAGTTGCTTTGATCTGGTTAGTTTCCAGTTCCAGCTTCCAGTACCAGTTGCAGCCTCCCAGTATGAGTGAAGCCCATGCAATCTGCAGGGAAAAGGCTTGCACTGTGCCTGTCTCTTCCTCCCAAGTCAAGATCTCGTTGCATCAAAAGCCTGATTACTTTTCCCAAAAGCTGCGCAAGTCTAAGTGGCTTTAGTCTGGGTGCTAAGGGCATCCTAAAGCAGCAGAAAATGGCTGTCGGGTACTGTTGTGCAGAATACAGCGTCTATTTTTTTAATTGTTTGTTTGTTTTCTCCTTCCATTATGAAATCTGACTTGTAGGTTGTCAACAACTCTCTTGTACAGTGTGTGGGTGACAGCGTGAGCGCGGCAAAGATGGCTCTGAATAATTTTACACCTAATCGTGTTGTGATGCATGAGGACTGTGTCTTTGATGTTTGTGATTTCTGTGTTGTGCACTTTCAGCTGAAGGGAATTTCTTCTCCCCGAGACAGGAGGGTGACTGCTCTGTCCTCCAGACTCTGAGGATGTACCCTGTGACCCTGGAGGGCAATGTTGTCTCTAATGCTTTCTTCCTCTTTTCCATAGTCTAAAATCAATTATTTTAAGGAAAGAATAGTTTTATTTTGATTTTCTGCATGGGACTACTGCATGCATAAGTAACTTTGGGCATGTTAGAATTGTTTGATGTTGGTCTGTCCCTAAAAAACTGTCCTGCGAATTGACTCCTGGAAGAATAACAAAAGAGAAATCAGATACTTTGAGTTAAAATACTTTAAAATCAAGCTTTTACGAGTGATCTCATAAGCATATTTGTTCATCACCACTTATCTGGCTTTGTTGAGTTTATTGGAAATTAGTAGTTGTTGAGTAATGGTGAAAAAGATGTCTCTCTACTTTTACAAGAAGACCAGGAGCAGATATTTAGACTATTCCCATTCCCTCATCATGCTGCAATGCTATTGTCACTTTTATCATAAAAGAATTATGTATCTCTGTTATGAAAAATGCATTCTAGAACTACTCTGAATTAGTTTTTAATGTACTGTGACCTTGAATTGCCCCAGGATATTAATGCTAAATGATTACTTCTGAATGCTTTTTGAATAGCTGCACAGAGCAATTAAATGCACCATACATCACACATGACATAGTTGAACGCCTCTTCTGGTCAAGGAACCTAAACAGTTCTTTCAAATGATGGTAATTCCATAATACTAAAGATGAAAAGAAAAGAATTCACTTGTTAGTATTAAGATAAGCATAACCTGGAAGAGGTTATAACCTTTGCCTGAGATGGAACAAAATAAAAAAGATTTTCTTTATGGTGATCTACAAGGAAGATCGCTACAAAACCAGTGCCCCATCACACTGCATTTTCTCTCCAGACAAAGGCAGCAATAGCAATAAATCCCTCACTTTCTGACAAGTTGCCATTCCCCCCCACCCCTGTAAAAGAAAAGAATAAAGAATATGGCTCATAAAATAGGTATAAAATATGGACACTGGTATTATGTACATTATATTGCACAGCAGTTGATTTTAGAATGTGGAATGACATAAATCTGATCTATGCAAAACCCTCTTATAAAATTAGTGGAATTCAGAAGAGATCACAAGGGCCAAGACTGTTCTGGTAAAATAAAAAAGATAATTAATAAAAAAGAGCCTTTTGCTTGGGTTAAGGATTTAAATTTAACCTGGTTTAGTTTCCTTAAGATGTTGTGACTACTTGAAAATACGTGCTATTTCCGATGCAGTGGCAATTTTGGCCCAGGTCATAGCAGACATATCACCTCTCTTGTCATTCAGTGGGTATAGATATTGAGCTTGACTGTTTTGGTGTGCTCCCAATAAAAATCAGCACAATTGCTTATATTACACTTCAGACAGTGGTGACAAGACTCAACTTTCAGACTACCCCACAGCCCCCTGATGCAGGCCATTTCCTCACCTTCAGCCTGGCTCCTGGTCGTGATCCGCATCCTGTGCTGAAGCTGCAGCATCCCTGTCCTTGTCTCTATTCCGCTTCCCAGGCCCTCCAGGCTCTGCTGAGGTTAAGACATCATCATGTGTCAGGCGATCTGTCTAAACCACAAAAATGTTAATGGCAAATACATACTGACCTTGAAAATATGTCCTGAGTAATTCCAAGGAGCTGAGCAAGGTCCTGGGAAAACAAAAGAGAATATAAAGCATGTGTAGGGCATGCCTCATATGAGATTTCCAGTTTTTGCTGGTCGACTTGCTCAAGTTCTGGAGTGGGGTCGATTGTGTGCAGTAATGTCAACAGGATGAAAATGGTTAAGGAAGTGGGGCTGTGAAGCCCTGGTAAACAGGACAGGTTTTGGAACCTGGTTTTGTTAGCTGTGTGCTACGGAGCCCCAGGGCATCGCTGGGGGAAGGTGGGCAGCGGGCAAGCAGAAAAGATGATTGCTAGAGGCAGCAGTTCATTACGGCAATCCTGCAGCGGGAGAAGCCCAGAAAAAGTATGTCAGATGTAGAATTCATTTCTCTCCAGATGTACTTTAGCTTACACAGACTAAGAAGAAGTAACCCAACAACTTCCAGAAGTTCACACAGGTGAGAGCAGGGAGTGAGAGCCATTATTTGTAGGGGAATTGGTTATTCAGCTCTAAGATCATTTTCACTCCATGTTTTCAGTGTGAAGAAGCACACTGTTGTATGACTGGATTAGAGTGTGAAGACAAGCTGTATATGCTTTACAAAAGGAGCAAAAAGACTTTATGATTAAACAGATTAAATAGAATCAGCTGCTATGCAACGAAATCTGCTTGATGGCTGCCCCATGTCAACCAGTGAGGATGTTGGCGTAAACATCTTTGAAAAGTTAGAACACGAGTTAGACTAGCCCAGGGCAAGCAGGACATGCATGACTGGCACTTGCATGGCAGGCAATCCAAGCTGACACTGACCTTGCCAACATTACATGACAATATTTTTACTAGAGTAAACTGACCTTGAACTTCCTGGCAGTATTTGGTTCCGGCAGCTTCTCTGCAGCATGAGGACAGCACAGAGTAGAGTTTTTAGAGCTAATTGTAGAGTTTGGGAATGTTTGATATGTTCAGTGCAATTACCTCTCGCCATTGCATCCCTGCTCTTTGATTTGCCTTTGGTCTCAGAGGTCATACCACAATCTTAAATTATATAGAACACTTACGATCTCATAGCCTTCATGGAATCTCTTAGATGCGTGGATAAGAAAGTGTCCTGGGGAACATTTGCTTGCTGGCCTGGTGAAGGGTCAGTGACCATCATAGGCAATATAGGCAAAATACTTGGTGAGAGAATTTTCTGAAATCAAGGAGGAGGAGGGAGCAGAACTGATGTCCTTCAGCTTCCTCTGCACACTCCTGTCTGCCGCAGCCTCCTTCAGAACTGAATTTATTTTAGGGGACTCCTGTTGGACTGGGTTTACCCTCAACTTCATTCACTGTGACTAAGATTTAGTAAAACTGGGCTGTATTTTATAGCTTTGCCTTAACTTCACTACATTTCAGTTTGATGGCAAACCTTTTGCTTTGTTAATCTGAAAAAAAGAACCCCAATCAACACCCAACACCAAGCACATTTTAGCATTACTTAAGTGATGAAGGTGTCAATGATGAAGATGTAATTTCATTATTGATTGCTTCTTTGGAAAATTTAAAGTTTCATGAAATGTGATTCCATAAATTAAGGATGGATAAAAGAGTAAACAAAACATAGAAATTACTAGAAACTGGGTTTATGGGAGAGAGTCAGACTGTAGATTAGTTTTGTCATCCTTAAATGGGAGTAATAGCTTTCAAGGGGGCAGGTCTCTTATCTGAGGGATCTTGAAAGCTTCTGGTGTGATGAACTCCAGGTGCTGTGGAAAGGGATGGCACTCCTTGCCTTTTTAAAAAGAAATGAGTAAATTAACCAGCCTTTTTCTTCTCACATTTGTATTCACTCTATGCATTCTTGTTTAGTCTGTGCAATCTAAAGGATGGAGATCGCAACAGGAATCTGCACAGCCAACTGGGAATCTGTTTCCTGTTGTTTATCTGGCAGAACTGACAAAATCAGTCTCCTCATCTTTCTTCATTAATTTCTCTCACTGTCCCATAACTGTGTGTAAATAGTAAGTTAATGGGAGTAATTCTGTTTTCATTTACACTAATGTCATTATGTGTAATACCTGATGAAATCAATGAAATCAAATAAACCTGAAGAAACTGCTGAGGTCAGAATCACACAGTATTTGAAAACCAATAAATACAATCTTTCATCCAGGATGTAGAAGCTTGTGGTTTTTCACATTCCCCATGCATTCCTGGCGACCTCATGTTTTTTCTCCAGCTATGTTCAGTGTCATTATCTCAGTTTTGTCATTGCTCAATGACATTATCACATTGTTCAATGTCATTATCCCAGAAATACAGCCACTTCAAAAAATGTATGGGCAGTGATGATGCTTAACTGTACCACAACACTAACTTCACCCAGAACAAAATGAAAATGTTCTTTCTGCTATTCTAAAACTACAGGGCGGTTTTGAAATGCAGGGACAGGTCATGGTTCTGTAGATACAAGTTGAAGCTTCCTAAGCTAAGGAAGGAGACCATCAGTTTCACCTGTAGGAACTCTACTGAAGTAGGTTTTTCCAATTATTTCAAATCTAATTTTGATATCTTTCACATTTTTTAGGGAGAAGTCTTTTGTGTAATCTTTAATTAAAATTCAATCTAGCTTTCTTCCGTTTTAAAGTTAACATGATACAAATAAATCCCCCCTTTACTCATTTTTTCCTGGACACACTGTATTTTTCTATAACTATTTTCAGTCTCAGGCATATTTTTAATGCTGGTATCGGCTTCACTTCTTCATATCATTTTTATCTCTTTAACTATTACAACTTTATTATTATCATTACAGTAATGTGGTGACCAGAACTGAACACAAAACTCTCAACTCCCTGCCAGAACCTTATATAATAAGAGAACAATGGATGAATGTTGTTAATTTTAAATGCAAAATTATAAATCAATTACAGTGATGGCAAAAGCCCTTCGTGACATGCCACAATTTACTTTCAAAGACATTTAAACCTATTTCACATGCTGAACAATCTGTAATAAATTATGATTTTTTTTTCCTCCTGAAATGAAACTATAATTATGACAGTTGAATTCTTGTTCTGAGAAATAAGGTGGCATTTAATTCCTTGAGAACAAATGACACTCACAAAAGAACAGTTAATTATTCTCAGCTGCAAAAAAAAAAAAAAAAAAAA
>VXBW01003904.1:919136-950755 GCA_013400375.1 Thinocorus orbignyianus | reverse complement strand
AAAAAAAAAAAGATGGGGGGGTAGGGAGAGAAAAAAGTATGAAAGAGAATGTGGAAGCACTTTATGTGAAGTGTCTATTAATGAATCCTTAACGAAAGCTGTACTGCAATTGAACTTTGCTTGGTGTCCATGTGATTGAGTGACAATCTTTAAGACCAACCCTTCCCACAAAATCAAAACCACATTGGAATCAGGAGTATAATGAAGGGATGTATCTTCAGGAAATATTACATTTCTGTCACCAAACCTTCAATACGCAGAGGAAAAATGCATAAAAACTCAGATGGAAGTAATCAGATGGGCAAAACAAATGCCTAAGTCAGCTCTGCAGTTTCAGGTAGCACTATAATGATACCACGGTATGATTAGTCCTAATACTTCTTAATTCCCATACTTACTGTTTCAATAAGATGAATCATTTTGGCATCTGCATGTATTGACAGGGCAACACAGAGGAATGCTGACCAGTCAGCTCCCTCACATCCCGAATACATGACCACATGCTTAAGTCTCCTTGCATGCATGACTCCTGCCGGGCTCAGCGGGACCACACAAGGGTTATGGGATAAGGGACTTGCTGGATCCAGGGTTTTTTTCCCTGAAAGTACTGACCATCCCAATTTCCCACTGCAGCTTTGCAGCAACCAGAGTGCAGTGGAATGTATTAGCACGGGTCGTGCCACACCTCACATTTTCGGTTCTTGCTGGCTGGTGAAGAGTTGCCAGTCTTGCTAATCTGCTTTCTTTCCTCAGGGAAGAGAGACGCTGCAGAAGGGCCATACTAAGCAGAATACCCTCATCCTTCTTTGTTCAATTATGATTTGTGAATTGGCTAATTTGGGGGCTCTCTGAAATGTAGTCGGAACAACACAGTTGCATGTAAAACAAGGCCTAATGCACTGAGTTACATTAATGTTAAATCAAAGATGATTGGATTAATTGCTGTTTCATTTTATCTTCTGTGCACGTGTGGTGCTGGCAGAATTTCAGAGCTTTTAGAAAAATTAATTGAGAACTATGGGGAAATAATACAGGCAAAAAGACTTTTGCATCAGGTCTTTCTGCTGGCTGCTAAGGGGTATACAGTCTAAAATTGGGAGTTTATAATGTATTTCTTAACACTTGTATTTTTTATACTGCTCATAAGATGTAGGAAAAATAATTGATCATACAGTATGTGAGGTACTGGATATTATAACTGCTGAATATACCTCAGGGAGAAAGCACGCTTTCCAGAAGACTTTCACCACAACAAAGTATATGAGAAAAACCAGTTAATTTCTAATGTGGAAAAAGCAGACACTGTTAAAAATGTAAAAGTACACACTTTAAAATAATACCCAGATATTTTTCATTTTCATTGGAAGAATGACATAATAGAACAGTGTTAGACCCATGCGGAAACTCATACTGTTGGTTTTTTTTTATTTTATTTGTCCACTCAGTTCTGATAGCAAACAGAAGATTTATTAATGTAATGTGAAATATTCACTGGCAGGTAAAAGTAATTCTGTTAATGAACATGATTAGAACAGCAGCTGGAATACAGAAAATGCAGTGTTTGCAAGATCCATGGAATTAATAGACCTTAAAATAGTTGGAAAATCAATTAAAATACATCTTCAAGATTATAAAAATGACTGTGCATGTGTTTAACTTGACAATGAACAATAAAAGAATAACATCCATACTTCCTCAGCAAGAACATTTCAAAGTGTCTTTTCCTGACCAGTAGCAGAGCTTGCCAAAAGATTTGGGGAACAGATACTTTCCCGTGCCTTTTAATTGGGAAGGTACACTGTGTCGTGGTTCTGAGCAAATCAGAACCGAAGGACAGATAGCCCTCCCCCCCCCTTTCCCTTTTTAAAAAGGAAAAAGGAGAGGAGAGGGTGAAATTAAAGAGATTCAGGAGTTTAGAAAAACTAAACTACTTTAATAAAAACATAAAGAATAATAATATAATGAACAATAAAAGAAAATTAAAAAAAAAAAAAAGGAAAGAAAAATAAAATAAAAGTATACAGTATATACAAAACCGTATTAAGCTCCCAGGATGACGACCACGTCACCAGCAGGCAACAGTCCCAGGCTGGAGTCGGTGATCGACAGGAGCTGAATTCCAGATCTGGAGTCAGGAACGCTCGGATCGGGATCAAAGGCAAATGAACAGGCAAGGTCCTCCTTGGACGTCGGCCATTGAAGGAAGAGGAAAAAGGGGAGAAGAGGGCTTGACCCTTTGATCCCTCAGCTTTTATACTGAGCATGATGCGGATGGGATGGAATACCCCTGTTGGTCAGTTTTTGGGTCAGTTGTCCTGTCCGCTCCTCCTTGCAGGTGGGACCCTTCGATGCTTCCGCTTCCGACCCTCCAACGGGCAGAATAACAAAATTGCCTGACCTTGGTTGTTCCAGCAATGAGGATAAACAAGGGCCTGTCTGCATACCATTCCGTGATATAATTGGGTCTTATCACTGTGAGACGAAGCAGTTTCTCTGAGCAGTGTGCTGTTAATTTCAGAGTTTATTTAGTTAGAAGAGGCCCAGCTAAGAAAGTAAAATTGTAAAACAGAAAATTGGTTCATTTTACCCCAAACCAGGACACACTGCCAGTGAGAGCTTGCACTTCTCCCTTGTCCTCCCTTAGGGCATTCTCACACTGACTATGTATTTTCTGTACTTATAAGATTATTTCTAACCCCATGTGTGGGATAAATGCCCATTAAAGTTGTTTTACTGCTGCTGTAGCTGGACTTGTTGGCAAAGGCTGGTTGCTCCCAGGGAAAGGAGGCTGGGTGCTGAGGGTGGTGACATGGTCACAGAGTGATGTCCCCACCACCCTTGTCCCTGTCCCACCTTCCCCAAACAAGGAGAGCAGGGCAGATTGGCGATGGGAGAGCATGGATCTGTGTCCTTGTTTGGCTGCTGGTCATACCATTGTCCTGCCACTGAGCTGCTGAGGCAACATCCTTACCTGGGGACCACCAGCCTTCCTGAGTGCACCAGCGAGCAGGCAAGGTTTGGCACCAGGGGCTGGTCAGGAAAAGGCAGGAGGTGGAAAAGAGACTAGATTATATTGGTGCTTTGTACAGCTGATTTCCACATCAGCTTTGGAGTGCGGGGACTGTCTCTGGCAACTGAGCTCTGAGGTGCATGGGGATGCAGTGAGCACATGTGGTCCCCTGGCTGTGCAGCCTGACCTGCTGTTCCAGGCACAAACTGGCCACCGGCTGAGCCTACCACTGCTGGGCCATTCAGCCAAATACAGTTGTGCTATGAGAGGGCCACTCAGCTTCCCTCTGCTTTCCTGAGGCTGGCTCTCACACAAGTGTAGGAAACATTTTCCCAGCCAGCCAAATGCAGTGGTTGTTTTTTTTAACTAAATGTAATTGCAGATATCTTTTTCTCTGGATTTTTAGTGCCATTTTTTCTTCTTGGGCTATATATTACTGCAGAGCTCTAGCCCTGTGCAATAGGAAACTGCTCTGTGCCGTTCTTTCTCATGTAGTCAGTGGAGAAAAGTTATGGATGTGACTGTGCTTTCATTTACAGTTGTTAAGCCTTTTAGCCTTTCTTGGCTCCTGCAGAGTGAACTTAGTGCTCTGGAAAAGTGAGGATGCAAGGTAATATCCTCTGCTTGGTAACATTTCTGATCAAGCACTAACAGCCACACGCATCCCTGTGCCAACTTATTCATTTGTTTATCCAAAGATACTATCTCTTGGAAAAAAACAATGAAACGAACAGTATGCATTCCACCGTCCAACCGCCAATGGACCATGAACCACAATCATCTTCTCTTGAGACATGCTGCAGATTTTGGGGTTGTATTTACCTAAATATATCACTGATGATCAAAACCTGCAAATATGGTATGGATTTGGGATATTTCTCTGCTATGGCAATATCAGATGCAATCTTGTTTTATTCACTAGAATTTGGGTCTGCTTTAGTGATGAAGGTAATGTTTTGCTTTGGTTTAGTGATTACCTGATAACACAGATAATGTAATTGAAGGCCAGTGATCACACAGAGATAAAGAACTGTAGCAACCTAGGGTGATATGGCCCATTTGTATCTACATAGACCTCTAAGGAGTAAGAACCACTCCGCTGTTTCATAATTCAGCCCATTCCAAACAAGCAAAAAGCACAATATGTAGGGAGTATTTTGGGACAGTTATATTACATGTGAGCAGGTAACGGTGTTTAAGTGGGTAGAGGTTTTATTAAGTTGATTGACAGCTTTTTTTCTCTTTAAACAAAAATGTGCTTACATATTCTTTCAGAAGAGATGAGAATTCAAGCATCTCATAGTAACCATCAACAACTAGTGCATGTCTGGTTATGAAGAACTTTTTTCCAGAATTTCCTGAGAAAAGCAATGAGAGAAAGGCTATAAGTACAAGGAAGGTGTTATACAGATCACTGTTGTCTCAATAACCAAAGGAACACAAGGGCCTGAAGATAATTTTTAGCACATTTATCATTCAAGAAACTGGATTTCAGCATGAAAGAGATGCTTTCTGTTATAATAAATTCATTGCTGTGTAGTCATTGGCATAAGACTATACAGTATCTGCTTTATGCCAATAGCTAGAGTTAGGATTGTTTGGAGTGCAACAGGATCTGAAAGATGTAATGCCATCAAGGAATTTTTTTAAAGAATGGAAGGTCCAGTACTTCGGGTGCCAAGAATGAAGTGTTCAAACATCATTTACCCTTCCAGGGAAATGTGTTTCCAATCATCATCCTGGTCATTTTCTGTAAGAGAACCCAATTAAAGGAGATTGCTATTTTTTTCTGTTTGGAGAAAAAAAAAAATCAAGTAATTTTATCCTTTTAATGCTTTTTCCATACAGTGAGTTCCTTATTTATGCAAACACGTTGAGAAGGAATTAGAGGGAGACAGGGCACGCACCTCCTAATGAATTCCAGAATATATTGTGATCTCTGTCCAGTTTTGGAGNCTTCCAACTCTAATGGTTTTATGACTCTATGATTCTGTTTAGTCACAGAAACACAGAGCAATTTGGGTAGGAAAGGATCACTGGAGGTCACCTAGTCCAAGAGTAGGACTAATCAGTTCAGGGCTACATCCTCTCCAGTGTTGAAAACCTTCAAGGTCAGAGGCTCACAGCCTGTCTGGGCAGCCTGGTCCACTGTTTGACCACTGTTATGGTAAAAAAAATCTCCTAATATTGAATCAGAATATCCTATGTTCTGGTTTGTGTCCCTTGCTGTTCATCCTATCAGCATGCACCTTCAAGAAAAGTCTGTTCCCATCTTCTCTGTACCCTACAATACAGGCAGCAGTAAGGTCTCCCCTGAGCCCTTTCCTCTTGTAAACACTGCTCCTGTCAGAAAACACTGTCTCTTGGGAGGTGACAACATTTTTCTAGGCATGAAAGTGGTATTTCCATCTGCCGTCCATAGTCTGTCCTCAACATCTATTCTACACTGCTGGAAAAAAACTTAAAATATTGTTTAAAATCATAGGTTACATTTTTAAACTGGTTTAAAAGTGTTCTGTGCTGCTGCAGGTTGATTTCTAAGTGTTTCTGCTTAATCAATATAGCATCAATATAGCATGTAGGTTACTGATTTTTCAGATCAGTGATAGAAACAGAAAACATTGGACGAGTAATAATTTTGGGTTGAACATAGTATTTTATTTAACTGAAAAAACTTTTTCTCATTTCAATCATCAGGGGAAGTATTTAACACCACCCCCCCACGCACCCTCCAGTCCCCCCAAAAGAAAAAAAAAAAAGAAGAGAATAAATGAAGCAGTGATTGCTGTCATGTAGCCCTGAGACACTGTTGTTGAAATTTTTCATTGAGAAGATGGCATCATAGAATACTTCAACATTTTCCAACTTTTTAAACTGAAACTTCAACTGTATTTGTCACAAACATGAAACATATTTTAACTGACCCTACCTTCCATTTTTTTAGGCAATAAATCATTTGTCTGGAAGGTTTCAGCCAATTTAATTCATAAACTGTGGGGAAGCCCCAGTTCACGTGCCAACATCAGCACATGGCTGTGTGGCTCTTGGTGTCTGGAGGAATTGCACAGGAACTGTCTTTGGAGCCTTTTTTTTTGTCCTTGGTATGCATGTTTTTGAGTTTTTTGCCAAGAAGGCACCTCAGAGTTTCTAGAAAAGTAGAAATATTGAAAAAAAAATGACTTTTAGAGTAGAGGTGCAGCAGTAGTGAATATTTGTAAACGACTCCGACAGCATTCTTGGCATCTGGCTGGCAATTTCATGTAATCAGATTTCTCCTTTAGTTCCTGTTATGTTAATTTATTGTTTTGAGGATCTGAAATATTGCAGCTCGCACTCTGTTCAGCTTCCGTGTTCAGGCTCATCGTTCCAAAACCTGCACTGTGCAATATGGAAATCTGGGCTTTTTAATGCAGGTTTTAACAATTGCAGTTAAATTATTTGGGGTGGGAGGAAAGACATACCCAAGGATAACACCTGTTTTGATGCAATTAAAACCCTACAGCAGTATATGGATAAAATACTTCTAGAAAACCTTGCTCTGTAGAGTTTAAAATGATTACAGAGCCAATGGGGTTGCAAGTAGTTAGTCCCTGGAAAATAGATTGGAAATGATGGAAACATTGATTCGAACTAACTATTGCCCAGGTGCAATGGAAGGTGTATGGTGGTGGCATTTAAAGACATGGAAGAGTAGTTTGAGAGACAGGTGCTGCTTCTGCTGGAACTCGCCTGTTGGGGCGTACACAGACTGAGGTAAAACTGCTGGTGCAGTGCAGTGCCTCTAAACCAACATCAGTTAATTTAATTTATTTTTAAAAATGATAAAATGTGTCATTGGTTCCACTGTCCTTTCCTGCACTAGTGTCCCTTAGGAGCTGTCTTTGTGAGAGTCATAAATTCAGAATAAATCAAATACAGCACAACTCTCCCCAAAGCAAACTAAGCCTCCCATTTATTTCTTTGCCAAGTGCTCTCCTGCAGCAAACAAGTGCAGTTCTTAAATCTTTACAACCCAGCCTGATGATTTCCTACATCATGGGGTGTGTGTGTGCGTGTGTGAGGGGAGGAAACATAGGTCCTTGCTTAAAGGGAGACTTTTTCCCCTTGTCTTCTGGGCTGGCTTGGCATTCACTCCGGATCTGACTTAAAGCATAATACTGAGTGCCCCTGGCGTGAAAGATTGTGTATCCTCTTTCTTTGCTCTCCCCACACTCCAGATATGTCATGTCATCTCTATTTGCTCCTTAGCTTCTGTCCAGGTAGTCAGGGAGGAGTTTAAAGCACTGTGCTGGGAAGAGATCTGAAGCAAAACATGAGGGAAAAAGAGGAATATGGGGTGGGAACCCAGTCTGGGAGGAAGGAGGGCACTGACAGCATGCCAGGGCAGGAGATCTTCTTTGCAGCAGGGACCTGAGCTCCAGACTGGGAAATCAATTCTGGGAGGTGACAGGACACTCCTCATGAAGGGCTGTTTCATCCCCAGTTGCTGTCTTGTCACACGTGCATTCTCATTCGGACCTTTGTCCACTCCCCCTGCTCCCTATGGGATCAGGCACTGCAGGATGAGCCCACGGCTTTGCTGCACAGCACCTTGGACCTGCCAGCTTCTGGCCTTCCCAAGGCATTTATTTGTGAAGTGCAGCCCCCTTTTCCCAGAAACGTTGTGAAATCTATGCAGAAACAGCCATGCACTCCCTCAAGTCCTATCTGTAGCCAGGTATGCCTCTTGCTATTCCCTGTGTATTTCCAATAGAGAACCGTGTTAGCAGTTGCTAACTGATTTAACCTTGAAAATTAGTTCAAGAACTTTACAAAGCCAAGAATACCACTATGTTCCCCAGCCCTTAATACCGTAATGAATTACTGTAATAAATGTGAAGATTTTGGTTAATATACTGTCGCCAGAAACAACAGCAACCTACTAGCAAAAAAGAAAAACCCCTGTGGAAAAGCCCCACCAAACCCTTGCTTGGATGTAATTTGCTCTAACCATACATTGAAAGTGTCTACTCTTTGTATTAAGCACAGCCACTGCCAACAGCTGTTGCATAAATTGACAGTGCAGAAGAAAGTGGGAGAAGCGTGTGCTGAGAACTACCTGCTTCTCAGTTTAATTTTGGGTCATTTTGTGATTCACATGCTCTGACCCCGACTGCTGCCTTGGCTTTGCTACACTCCAGTTGCCTTAGCAGTAGGTAAAGGCAAAATTAAGACATGTGTCTCCAATTACAAAAATCCTGGGTAGAAAAACATGTAACAACTCTGCTGTTAGGTGGGGTGGAGGGGTCACTGACTAGATTAAGACAGAGTGAGCAAAATTAATCTGTGATTATGCTGGATTGGTTTTGCTGGAGTTAGGGCAGGGATTGTTTTGCCCCCATATGTGTTGTTTCCTCCCACCTTTGATGAACTAGAGGGATCTGTCAGGGTTTAATCCAATTACTGATGACATTGGAGAAAACAGCAGCAGAAGTGGGCTGGATGGAAGAAATGTATTAACACAGAAAAATCTCATCTTTCCCCAAGGAAGTGGGCTGAGAACAAATAATGGGAACTGTCAAGTGCCTCTTATTTTAGTTCTTCATGTAGTTTAGGGTTAACTGGTTCATTTGTGAACATTTAATTGATAAAAACACACTAAACAAAGGACCTGGTTGCCATTCTAAGCAGGAATTTAAAGTAACTTTTTTTTTTTTTTTTTCCTAGCCAGTTGGTATAGGGCTTTAAAATAATTACAGAAAAAATGAAGTTTCTGTTTAAAGAGATGTCAGTTATGAGACACATTTGCAGTACTCCTGTGAACTAAAGAAAATGGTGGTATCAAGAGCCACCAACAAATTTGCCTCCAAGGGCTTCAGGAATGACTTTTTTTAAAAAAAAAAAAAAAGGGAGAAATATTGCTCATTTTGCTAAATTTATATGCATTTATATATGTGTATAAATTTTATTCATCTATATGAAATTGCCAATATTGCTAAACCCTTGCTCATTCTGTTAAAATGAACCATTTCTAGTTATTTTCTTATTTCCAGTGATTTTTTATCCTACTTGCAAGTCTGACATATGCATGTAATGTGAAGTGAATGGTACCAAAACCACTTCCTGCCTGGTCACGTGTAGGATTTTGCTTGGCCCTACTTGTGTGCTGACTGGTGGGGCTGGTGGTTTGTGTTTCTATTGCTTGCTTGAGTGACTTCCACCTCACAGCATTCAGGGTAGCTAGGATAATGAAAAGGTTGAGTAGTTGCACAAATATCCGTGCAAATTGCACATGTATGGGTTTCCCACTTTTCTTTCTCCTGCGGGGGAATCCTGGAGCCAAGAGGAACACCAATGCTGACAAAAAAAAGAGATATTTACCAAAGTGTTGCTGAGGTTCATGCCATTTTGCCCACCCTGGCCCCCTCAGACTGTGTTCCTGTTAGCAGCATGTTTTAAACAGTGATTTATTCCGTAATATAACTTTTCCCCAACAGTGCTAATTGTTTAAGATATGCAAATTCCTTACACCCATGACCCACTTGAGCACCCTTTGAAGTAGCTCAGTCCCTTGTAGGTAGCTATGAAAAAAGTAAATCCCAGGCCAGGTCTGGGGAAGGTGTTTTGCACCCATGCCATGGGCAATGGTCTGAGTGTCATGTCTAGAATTCACTGCTGTGACTTTTGGCAGTTTCAACCTAATTCATAGGTGATAATGAGGCTGGTTCAAGCCTGTGGATGAGGTCTTTCCGTGGCTGTGCTGCCTTTTTTAGACAGGTGGTAAAATATGCATTTTGTAATATGACTGATGTCTGCTCAGTTACTATATTTAAAGCCTAATAGACTTTTAGAAATACTGTCTTATCCAGCAGGATTTAACTTCATTAGTTTTGAAGCAGGAGAGAAATGTTAGCCACTGTGCAGTCTTTGATTATACTCTGGGGAATTTCCTAGGGTTAAATTAACCACAGGGGAACTCTACTCTTGTTCTTTGAATACCAGTGAAACATATTGAGAAATGCAGGGGAAAAATAATTATAAAATTGAAATGTAAAAACTATAAAGTTTATCTTATGTATAATCCCCAGTGCACAGTAAATTCTGTGTATTTGTGACATTTAATGTTAATTACACCATTTATTTTATACTTTGTTTTTGCTTTATAAAAAAAAATCATGCCAACAGCAATAGGATTTGACCATAAAGGGAATTTCAGAAAACTACCATTTCACCAGACTGGGTTTAAATTCAGGAGGGAGATAATTTAGCCACTAAATGTCCTGTCTTATCCACAGCGTCACTAGAGAATTACTCTCCAGAATCGCTTTCATCCCCCAGCTGCTGACAATTTAGCAGTGCTGCTCGCCTTTAATTAATCTCTTTGAATCTCCATGTAGAAGGTCAGTGTCAATGACTACGGCAAAATGGGTGGAAATTTTTGTCCAAAAAAATGCATTTCGGAGGATGAGGTGTCATCGGAATCAAAAGCATTTTTTGATGATTTTTTATGTTATCCTTGGAAAATGTGAAATGAAAGATTGTTTCTAATTTCATATACCAACAAAGATTTCCATAATTTAGTTTCTGAAAAATGAAAATTAGCCAGTTTTGGCTTTTTTTTCATCTGTCAATTTTCTGTCTCCTCATCCCACTCTTCAAATGGAAAATGAAGGGTGGACGGCAGGAGTACAGAGTTAACACATGTAAAAGGTAAGATATCTCCTTTTCTTCCTCACAGAAGAGTTAGAAAAAATATAAGAAAGCACATGAATTTATTTATTATTTTTTTCATTCAGCACTCTTAAAAATGTTCCCTTCTTTTTGTGCTGAAAGCAAGTTGAGGAAAATACAAAAATCCGTAGTTTTGAAATTAGTATTTTTGCATTTCCAAAACCACAACCTAATCCTCAATCCAATATTAACTTTTTAAACTATGCGAAAGAAACACATCTTCATTTTGAAAAAAAAAAAAAAATCCAGTAAAAGTTTGCATTTATTTTTAGAATTTTCTTAGTTTATATATAAACTGGGATTTCTGTCCAACAGGTACAGAGCCTGGGGAGAAACTGGATTCTATATGATACTGAGAAAGAAACAGGGGAAAATGTATTCTTCTCGAATTGCACATACAACTTAATAGAAAAACATCTACCTAATCCCTACACTGGTCCTCTTCGTTTTTTCCTTCGTTGTAGAGACACTTGCTACAATCCTTACTACCTCTTCTTCTGCTTGATCTATGCTAAAATTTTAAGTGAACAGTCCATCTGTCTTCTCAGAAGACATGTATTAAAACCATGACTTTAAAAAAAACATCTGTGTGTACACCCTATGCAAGAAATGTGGTATGTGCTTAGACACTGAATGCTAGCTGGGTGCAGGCTCTGCCTTGTAAAAGCTGGAGATGCTTCACATGGCAAAAGTCTAGTAAAAAGGAAAGCTCCAGATGAAGGATATCAACTTATTCTCTGTGGGTACTGGAGGGGTATGTCTATGACGATGCAGATGAATGCCAGCTGGGTACAGAGCAAACATGGGCCTAAAGATTTCTAATCTGTGCTGTTTCAGCATGTTGGGCTAGTGGCATGCCTCCTTCGTTTATTTATCACTCTGGATTCTCTCAGCTTCTCTAATTCCTTGTGATGTGCCCTTTTTGCACAAAATTCACGTTATTGCGTTTAGCTCTTACCTACTGCTTATCCACTCGTGACTGCCAAAAAGATGGTATTTCACCATTTTCCAGACTGCAGGATATAGGGAAGTTGGCTGCCATTTTCTCTCTTTGGCGTAATAGGAGATGCTTCTGGCAGTCTTCATCCACACCTACACTCCTATTTCGGTACAATATCCTCTCAGCAGTGTGCAGGCTTCTGACTAGACTTGGCAAAACTGTTTGCTGAGAAAAGGCTAAACCACAATACCAAATGAGAAAAAGAACATGGCAATGCGTTTTCCAAGTCTGATTGGGATGGTCTGGAGCAGCTTATGACTTCACTGTCATTATTTCAACCTCACACAGCCCTGTAAGGTGGGACGTACAATATTGCTCCTATTCTAGAGATGGAAAAACAATTAGCTGATTTAATTCAGATTCGAGACTCGAGCTTCAAACCAGAACTTCATTATTCCTGGCTTTACAATAAGTCTGTCGCTGCAGCTCAAATAACACATCTTTCCCTATAGTGCCCTTGCACAAAGAATAGAAAATGATCAGGAAAAAGGAGTCCTTGACCTGAAAACCAGAGATTCTTAGAGAAAGTCTGCAAAAGATAGGAATTTGTTGTGTAACAGGTCCCCAGCGTAAGAATAGCCCTAATTTACTTAGATTCTGTTAAAAGCCAATTAGAAGATAGGGAAAAATCTTTCGGCAGGGCACATTTTGAAAGAATGATATAATAGGTAGAAGAAAGCAGAAGAATAGGATAAACCACAGGAGAGAATGTAGACACGTAGGTGAATTGGTATGTATTGTAAGATAAAATGATCCATGAACTTGGGTTATGTGTGCTATTTAGAAATAAAGACACCAGAATACAGAGGTCAGCGTGGATGGCTGAGGAACACAAAGGGTCAGCTCGGATATAAAGGCGTGTGTGTAAGAAAGGAAAATGGTTGGTATTGAGCAATACCAGAGAGAGCCCGAGATGAAGTTAAGAGAATGTAACACAAAAGAACAGTGAAAGAAGAGACTGTGAAAAGAGTACTGACTGTGCTAAAATAAATATTTCTTTTTTAGATGCCGGAGAGTGATATGGTCATGTAATCTGCATATTGCCATCACAGTTGCTATAGCGAGTGTAATGTACTGTATTTTTTTACCACCAGGGAGACTGTTGCAACAGACAGGGAGCTACATTAGGAAGTTGTGCTTAACAAGTCATGTGTGATTTTACTGTCAAACTGCAAAGTGCCGTTCTCCTATGGAAGAAGGCTGTGAGTACTTTCTAGGAGTTGATAAACACCACATGATGCAGCTTTCTGGGAAAAACAGAATCCTTTGAAGCATTTCCAGCGAAATCCTTGGAGAGGCAAAGCATATTTTCAGATGCATGATTCTAGGTTAAACAGCTATGTCCCCTACTTGTTTACAAAGCAGCTTGACAGCTGCTGTGAGCCACTGGCCCCCCTTGGACAGCCAGGATACATTTGGATCTGTCACACTGAGCCACGGCACACCTTCGCTGCATTACTCTACAAAGATCTCATCGGAGATCTGCTGCTGGCAAGACTGAAAGCCTCACCAGCTTTAAGAGCGGCAGATGATTAGTTTCTTTCCCGCTTTAAGCTTCCTTGTTGTTTTTAACATTGAAGTTTTTAGTGGTGAAATTAGTCCTGGGAAAGCTGCACCCTGCTTTATGCATGAAGAATAACTTCTGAAAATAAACAGCAGCAGCTGGCTGTTGGTGGGGGATGGGCTCTTCAACAGAAGAGAGAAAACAACTTGAAGACTGTTTGGACACAGAGATGCAGTGTCCAGTCTGAAATTAAAACGTTTCATTAAAAGAACAGACTAAAGGCTGGCATTGCAGCTGTACTTCAACATTTGGGAAATCAGGCTTACAGACGCAGCTCCTGAGCCGTGAAGCCCGACCGTTGCTCCCAAAAGTGCTGCTGGAAATAAGCCTGAGCCAGGACACCTTGTAAACACCGACAGGACAGCCTGTCTCGGGGACCAAGTGACAGAGGTTTAAATTGTGTCTTGCAAGTGAAGACACGTGCCTGGAGTGTGTGATTTTGGTAAGCTCAGCGCACCTTTCTACCTAACCAGGGGCTGGTCACAAAACAAGGTCCAGCTGGTAATTCTTCTTTTTTAGTCCAGGCTTTCCTCTTCCTGCCGTGGCTGTGGTGCTGCTGGAAAATGAGAGGGAAGCAGAACAGGAGCAGCGACCGGCGAGGACCACCTGCCCTGTACTGCACCTGTCAGCAGCATACACCTGGTGTCATGGCCAAAGGATGGAGGCAAGGGAGAGGTCTAGGGATGTTTTGCTTCTCTGCTTGTTTTTCCTGCTAAATAGCCCTTTGTAAACTTTTACTACAACACAGTGCTTGTCCAGCAGCCTCTCTGCACCCCTCTTATAAAGGCTGTAGTGGTCCTTTGCCCCTGTGTAATATGCTATTTGATGCATTTATGCCTATATAATGTTCCACTGTAGGTACTTCTGTTTACTTCCAAGCAACATATTCCTAGTCTCTTCTTCACCAGCAATGTTTTCCCTCTAACCAAAGCACAGGAAAACAGTGGAGATAATAAATCTCTCTCTCTCCCTCAGGGAGGGTGAGAACAGACCCTCTGCATCTGAAGCCCACAAATCACATGTGGCTGGTCCCTTGCAGTCAGCGACAATATTGTTTCCTTTGCCCTCCTTACCAGCGAGTGGTCATAGCAAAAATTATTACTGATGGCATCTGACAGGCCTGCATCACGTTTTGACATTAGCTTTCAGCTACTGGTGTTTTTTCTATTTTTTTTTCAATAGCTGCCAGTGTGTTCAGTCAAATACCTGTCTGTCACCACAATCAGACAGACCTTAACGTATCTGCGTTATGGAAGAGGACTTTGGCGTCTTTGCAGCACTTTATTATAGTCCCAGTATGGCTTTTTATCACAAATTCCTCGCACATAGCTGTCCCTTCTCCACCACAGAAATCTTCCGAGTTGGCAGCTCTGATGTGTGCTGCCATTAATCTTCTCTGTGCCGTGGAGAGCGGGGCACCGGGTGATTTATGGCAATTACCCACTCTGACGCAGTGGAGCTCAGGTGAGTTGGGTTGAACGGTCATTGCTGGTGTGGGTTTTGTCCCCAAGAAGCCCGAGGCTGTAAAATATGCCTCTGTACACCTGCATTCACTTTCTCTCGCAAACATTGCTCAGTTAAACAGGGGGAGGGAATATGAATTTTAATCACATTTTAAAATAGTATTGAGGTGGTGGTGCACGGGTAAGTGAAAGGTTAAACACTTTGACACCAATTCAGAATTAAAAGCTGTAATCAAATGTCTTTGTTAGTTTTGTGAAAGCAATATTTTCCCAGGAAGGCTGTAAAACGCACATCTTTCACCTGCAATTTCCCAGGCTAAGGAAGTTCTAGATTTTATTCTAAGTGTTGTTCACGGGTTTTACTCCTGATTTTCTATTCTTTGAAGTGGCGGAGACCTGAAGTGATGCATGGGAAGTGAAGGTTGTGCCAAGCTGAGATCGGCTTCGATGCCTTGAGCCAATTAAGGAGCAATGTTAATGGGCTCTCTGGGAATCCTCCTAAGCCTTCCACACCAGAAAGGATGATACCCACAACACAGGGCTGAGCTGAGCATTTAGAGCCTAAAGAAATAAGAGCAGACTTTCAAGTCTTCATTATTTAGCAGCTTCCCTACTGGTTGCGGTGAAAGGGAAGTGTGTCTTAGAATAGCAAGGCTTACAATGATTTCTCCTCATACAAGGGTTTATATGGGTGCACGAGAGTGTGTGTGTGCAGGTATGTGTTGCAGCATCTCAGTAGTTTATATCCACTGGGCTTTAAGCTGACTTCTACATTTCTTTTTCCCTGCTGCTGCTTTTATTTGTTTAATGCCTGTGGGGAAGATGGAAGGTAAGATGAACCCTGTGAATAGGCTTGCATATAGAGTGCAGGAGGTGAATTTAGGAGGGGTTATGTGTATGCAGTAGGTACCCATTTGGAAAAGAGCTGCAGGACCAGCTGCTGGAGGAGCAAGGGTGGCTGAGGAAGGCACTGGGGAACCTGCACACCAAGGGTTTTGGGGGGGAGTCTGGTGGCTGGCACGTGGCTCTGATGAGGTGGGTCTGCCGTGGCCCACTCTGCCTCTTTGTTTTCATGTGGGAAATCACAGAGGTCAATGGTAACTCAGCAGTTGTACTGATGCGGGACACGCTTATTTGGGAGTAAAGAACGGCTTTTTCTTGCTTAGCTTAAGCTGTTTCCAAAGCAGCCTAAGTTAAGCTGGAAAACTGTGCCTGTTCTGGAATGCAAATCTGTAAGGGCCTTATAGGAATATAAATATAGCATCTTATCTTGCGCTGTTATAAACTCCCACACAGACAAGCCTGGAGGCAAGCAGAAAAAAAGAAGGCAGGGCTATTCATGATACCCCTGGCGTCAGCTACAGTCACACGCAGGCACGTGGGCAGCTGGAGACGACATATGCTAATAGCAATTAACATATGTACATGGAGCTCGGTCACACAGAGCTGCAGCACAAAGAGCCCAGTTGAAGCAACATTTACAAGGGCATACTTTGGTCATCAAATCTGTTAGGTGCTGTGTATGACAATATGTAGTAAACTTGATGCCACATTCAACGTGCAGCCCAGTTTTGGTACAACCTGCTTGGAGCAAGTGTGATCGGAGTGTAACAGATTTTTTGGGCTATATTTCTTCCCAGTGGTTTGTTCCTGCGTTAGGGACCACGCATGCCCTCCTGGCTATGGGACTGAAGGCTTTCAGCATCATCACTGCTTCAGGGCATTTGGGTCAGTTGTATTTGATGTGGTCCAAAACAGCTGGTAACAGTGCTCTCAGAAGCAATTCTATTTTCTGAACACTTACCTATTTTAGCCATCTAGGGCCATCACCAACCTAAAGCCCTGTCATAATCTGGTGGCACGCAGGGACTTGTTTACAAGATAAACTAACAGCTGCTTTCCTCTCATCCTCTGCCCCTGCTTCAAACTTGAAATGGGAATTATCTGTGTGTGTCAGATCCAGAAGAGTCAAAGCCTCCTCAGAGATGCCCTTTGGGCCTCTATTTCTGCTACCTTGCAAACATCTTTCTGTTTTCAGGGGTGGCAACCCAGCACCTAATCTTCCAGAGGCACATGTATTGCTCCCAGGAAGGCATGTTAGGAATGAAGGAACTGATTTCTTTTTAACAGACACACACCACACACCCCCCTCCATGGGCTAGCCCACTTCTCCTTATCAGCACTTGGTGTTTGAAATCTGGATCAGAATTTTTCAGCTTTCAGGTCCTACATGTGATTTTTCAGCAGTGGCCTCATTTGATTTCAAAGTAGCTGAGTGAAAATGCATCCATTTTGGGGTTTGTACATCTGTAGTTAGAAATATAAGAGGAGAGGCCTTACTAATTCTACATTTTTCAAGAACTGATGTTTAGTGACTGTATTAAAAGGCCACACACAATTTCTCTCTTATTTGCATATCAATACTTAGGCTATTAGAAGCCAATGGAGTGAGGGTCTCGCAGTACATATCCTCTCACAGCGTGATGCTCAGACTTCCCATGACATCCTTTCTTCAGCTTTCATGTCAGTGAATATTATATTGTGATGCCTTGAAGCCAGGATAAACTGAGGCCGTTAAATGTTCAGTTGTATGCTCAATCTGTGAAGCTCGCAGCTGCTCCACTCTTTTGATAATGCTAGTAAGCAAAATTAGTAAATAAAATAAATGCTCAGGGTTCATTTGCTGCACACCCCAATACATGAATGAGAATAGAATCGAGGACATCAAAGAAAAGTAAAAAACAGGCTAGTAATAACATGTTCCCCTTAGGCCTCCCGCTTAACCTAAATGTTATGTTAAAGAGATAAATGGGTGAACAGAATTATTATACACAGTTAAAAGCCAGGAATGAGATTTGGGATCACATCCCTGGTAGTAAGATCAGCATTATCTCCTTAAGACAAAAACCAGAAAATATTTTGCTGAGAAAATGTGACATATTTAACATATCCATGAATTTTTCTTATTATTTGCCTGCACAGTGAAATCCTGAAATGGCCCATGAGGATGGAACAAGGCCACCCTCCTACCTTTCCTTCCCCCCCGGCCTCACTTATCTCTGTGCCCTGAAAAGGGACAAATTTGCTGCAGTCGCATGTGGTTGAAATGAGCTGGGAAGGCTCCCTGGCAAAGGATGGGTTCAGAGACATCTGAAGGACAAAGAAACCAAGCCTGGGTGTTAACCTCCCCGTGGTGAAGGGATGGGGATGAGGTGTCATTGGAGGACACCATCGGTTCATGGTGGCCGCGGCTGGTGAAGACAAGGAGAGGAACGTGGAAGCTGTCCACAGGAGTGAGGCAGGAGAGACGGGGCCACCTGCTTTATTTGAGGGAGGAAATGGGACGGATTGGGTTGTGTGGTGGCTTCCAGTGCCACTTGTGGAGGGCTCCAGCAGATTAAGTGTCTCAAGGCTCCCACTATCCCAGAGCTGCAACACCCCTGAAAGTACATGGCCACCATGCGCTCTCCTAGTAGCCTGTGGATCAAGGAGGGAAATGCTTCATTACCTGCATGCACTGGTAGCTCATACTGCTGCTGGATTAAAATGTTTTAAAACATATGGTCCAGAGGTTACACACTTGAGAAAATATTCCTCAAGGAGGCATACAAAGTTGGATCACAAATGGTGGTGATTGAGGGCATGACGAGAGGAAAAAGTCTGTGGCAATGAAGATTTTTGGAGGCATTGCCTGTGGGGCAATCCTGGGGCACGAGTGTGCCAACAAGTGTCCCAAAGGGGAGTACACTGAGAAGCTCCTTGTGAGCCCCCATCCACACAGCATTGGCCTGCAGTTATTGCCTTCACTGTTATGAGTAAGAACGTTAGAGAAGCTCCTAGAAGACTTCAGAAAATTAAGGTACTAGTGCCCCAAGCACTAGTCAACGCTCTGGCAGGAAATTGTTTTCCAGAGCCAGAGACGTGAGTTTAAGCACATGAATTGCTTTGACCTGGAAGAATAGAGCTACTTTCTGTGAGGAGGTACCTATATATATATACACACATATACTTTTTTTTTGTGTGCCTCTGCTTTCTTCAAAGACAGGGTGTGTTGGGTTGGTATGTTATGCAAAACACAGAAGCTGCATGCTTTTTAAAGGATTTCAGAAGAAGACAACACAGAGATTGAGCAAATTCAAAAGTGATTTTACATGGAATAAGCAGAAGAATAAGATAAATTAAGTACTAGAGATGATATAAACTAGATCTGCTGATTGAAGAAGACTGCATTTCTCTCTCATAGTCTCTGCTGCTTAAGTATGATATGATCCATGCCCCCGTGAAATACTCACCTCTACTTAAACCCCCCATCTCCTCTTTACTCTAAAGTCAATTAATTTAAAAAAGCCCTCATAATAGGACTATCAATGGCAGAATAATGGATTGCCTTGGGAACAGTGAATAGATAACCTGGAGTCTTACAAAGGTCAGGTGATACACTAATACGAAAAATAGGATCCAGCAACAGACACTTACATTTAGGAATATGCTTTCTCATAAAAAGGGACCAGTGGTATGGAGTGATTGTATCAAAAAACTGCTTAAGTACAGAGAAAATGAAGTGAGAAAGCACAGTATTATTGCAATTCTGGGGCTGAAGACTGTACTCTAAAAAATAAAAAAGCATCTGAAGTTTAAAGTTAATTCATCAAATTTCTCTCATCTACGGTACATGTTCTTTTTTTCTCCCTCCAGTGTTTGAATGTACCACTTGCAGTGTTAACACTAACTCCTAATCTGATTTTATGTATGCTTAACTTTACACTCTATGAGTTCTCATTAAAACTCAAAATGTATAAATTTAAACACATGCTTAGCTCTTTGCAGAATTAAGGTTGCATGTTGTGAAATACATAAGATATATAATACAGCTGCATTAAAATTACAACAGAATTCCTGGCTGGATTTTGCTGGTCATTTTGTTATTTTAATGCAGTATTAAAGGTGGATATCTTTAAAGATTGTGCTACAGGTTAAAATCTTAATTGGAATTTTATAATGGAACAAATTATGCCTAAAAAAAATATCTTTGAGAAATGAAATCCATTTGCCTATTTCAAAGTTGTGCATGAGTAACTTAGAATTATATCAAATGTATTTGAAATTTTATCCCAGATTTTCCCGAATCTTGTTAATAAGCATTTCACCAGGAATGCTCAGTGTCTAACATTTCAGATTCTCCTTAGCTTTGCCCAGGGAAGTAAGTTACAGCTTCCATCCAACTTTTTGTGGTCACTGATATTCCTGTAAATCTCACAATTTTAGTGAGCTTTCCAGCCAGTGAACTCATTTCCTATATTGGCAGTGGAAAAAGAACCATGGAGATGTGAACACCCTTGAAGCAAATGAATTAGAGGGAATTTCCAAGATATATTCAGCCACCTCTATAATCAGAAGCAGAGGAAGATTTCCCACCCTTCCTCCAAGCAGACATCCATCAGATATGGACACTGTGGTTATAGGAGATATTTCAGAGCAGGGCATAGGCAATCTTGTAAAATAATTTCTTACCGATCTAACTACAAGGAAAATATCTTTCCTTCTGTCCGTCTACGTAGCTACTGCCCTGCAGCATAGGAATGTCTTTCTCTTAGTTTTTACGTCTTATCTAATATCAGTGTGAGTACTTCTGTTTTCCACAGAAGTGCATAACTCTTTTTTTCTAGTTCTGCCATGCTGTAGACTCAGTGACAAGAATCTCATTTATGGCAATCTCATGTTATATCCCTCCCTTTCCTCACTGAAGCCTGTTAGCAGCCCGAGCAATGGAGAGTGATTTCTGGCGGCTGCATTCAGTTTTGATGTGCTGATAGCAAGTACAGAGTAACATAAAATAACAGACCTCTACCACACCTACTTAACCATCTTTATGTTATTTGCCACGTTTTTAAACCAGTTTTGAACACCCTTTGGCGGTGCCCTAGAAAGACCCAGAAGGAGCAACTGATGGGGCTGATGTGCAGTGGGGGGGGGACCTGCCTCAGCCCTCCCGTGCTCCTGGGAGAGAAAACTCCCCTTCCAGATCTCTCAAATCTGGCTCCAAGAATTAAGTCAGCTCAAGAGGGAAAGAAAGGAGAGTGAGAATGGAAAAACTGAAAGCAAAACACTGGCTGGTCATAGGATCAAAAGAAAATATAACTAAAGGAAGTCTTCAAAATCAGGAAAGAGTTTGGGGACCATTGTCTCTGCACAGTATCCTTTGACTAGGAAAGACAGAATTATAAAGATTTCATCGAGTTTCAGGCCAGTATGGGGCCATTATGATCAGTTACTTAGACTTTCACTCTGCTGTTAAGGATGCTGAAGCAGCCAGCTTCGCCACAAGGCATCCCCGGAGAGATTGCAGACTGAACACCGAAGCCCACGGCCTCTTGGCCAGCACAGCACTTTGAAGGCTGGGAAGTGAAGCAGGCAAGGGCTCCCTCCCATTATGTGTGCAGACCCCGTTTGTGTGCTTGTCTCTGTGTGACTGTTCTTCACCCATGGCCATTCCCTGGGCTACCATGACCTTCCCACCTCTGCCCTGAGCTGCTACCTGCCTCACCTAGCTGAAAATTCAGAAGGAAAACATTGCATTACAAAATGGCTGTGTATGGTTTTCCTCCAGAAACCCATGCCTGTTGGCTGCTGCTTGCTCTTTGGAAAAGCAAGGGCAGCCTGTGCACTTCTGGGGTGGGAGGCAGGTGGGGCGAGGCTGCTCCATGGCAGCATGGATGGAAAAGACATCTTCCTTTTACCTGCTTTGCTTTACTCCGATTTGTCTCATCTTCTGAACATCTAATCTTCTGAACCAATTGCCAAAGGACTTCCAGGTGCTGTATTTTGTCCATTCGGTCTATCAAGATCTCATTAGAGCTATGGTTTGGGTATGGGGTTGAGGAATCCCTGGTGGGACCTCAGGGGCTTCCCCTGCACTGGACCAGCCCGGTACTTCTGCTGCCTGTGCTCCTGAAGCAGCACCTGCCCTCACTTGAAGCCAACACAGAGAGGACTGAGCATTTCAGTGCTTTCTCAGCTCATCTTAATGTTTTGCACACTCCTTTTCATAACTGCAGCGAAGATTTTAATGTAGAGCCCACATTTTTATATGTAGCAATAACAGATTTGTCTTATATTTTACAACACATGCTAACAGCTGTTTACAAAGAAGTGGTGGAGGAATGCAATCCAGTGGGTATACTGACTATTCATTCATCCAGAGGGATTACACTGCGGTGAACAGCATTTGGACTTCAATTTAGTATGCATCCAGCCGAATTATGCGATTAGCTGATATGCAATAAACCAGAACAGAAACACATGCAGTCAAATGGTGCCAGATAAAAAGCATATGATTTTTATACAGGTTCATATAATATTGTACAGTTAAATTATAAATAAACAATTATATGGAGTTTGGCTATCTTACTGTGTGTCTATACTTCTGGTGCCCTATCTGTGGCTATATGTAAAGAGCTGCATTGATTTCAGGATCTTTATCTTACCCATTGAATAATCTTTTTTCTTTTTACTTTAACTATGACAGACTTCAAATGCTGGCACAGAGCAGTGTTTTTCTGTCACTTAAAAGAGGATATGAGAGTTAAAAGAGAGTCTTTTATTAAGAAAAATTTCAGAGAAAAAGCCTTTCCCAGCAGAAACAGCTCAGTTATTTTTTAAGAACAAAGAGAGAGTAATAGATTTTTCATTGGCACTTGGACTTTTTACAATTGCAGGGCTGCCCCTGCCTGCATCCTGACCCGTCCAGCAGTGCTGTCTCCCCAGGATGGAGGGGATGGAAACAGAAGGAGAACCTCCCTCCTTCTCCTGCCTCACCACGAGGGAGTGGGGTGGAGAGAGCCTTTAGCAGCATATTTGTCACTGAGCACCCCTAGCAGTCTGCTGGTCCCAGGGAAGAAAACAAATAGGGCTGAGAAGGTCTTCCACTAGACACTCCCACCTGTGAATTTCAGGCCTTATACTGTCGGAGGCATAAAGTAGAAAGACCACAGTCCCTGCAATTGTCCCGTACCTCATGAGAAACCAAGGAACTGGCAATACTGTCCTACAGGCCATTTGTGGGCAGGAGCTGGTTTTTGACGTATGATGTGCATGAACTTGGATAAAATGAGGTCTTGAGCATAACAAGCACAGCAGCCTAAGCTGATGGATGCTGCTAAATCCATCTGTATCTCACCCTCCTGCTGGCACACAGGAGTCAGCTCTTCTCCATCCCTCCCCATCCAAGAGGGATTGTGATTTGTGGCTTTATCACTTTGCTTGACATTGAAGAGATCAGTGTCCCGGCAAAGCCCAGAAAGAAACAAGCCTTTCCTGCTTTCTAGTTTCACAAGATGAAGCATTGGGGCACATTAAATAAGAGACTGCAAAAAAATAGTGAACAACCACTAACATGGTGACCGCTATTCATCCTTTGTGTTGTGTGAGGCTGGAGCCTTATGGGAAATAGCATGTACAGAGGTAATTAAAACTATATCGCTGTGTATGCTTAAGCAGGCCAAAATATAGCTGTAGGCAATTCTTCCAAAATGGTGCAGTAGGAAAGTTCTTGGCCTCATCATGAGGCTCAGACTTTGCAAGGACAATCCCATGTGATCCCAAGTGTGTAAGCAAATAGACCTAGGTAACAAAATACAATTTGGTTAAGCATGCAACCAAAAATATGTAAAAATAGGAATTAAAAAGCTTATAATGCAACTAATGTACTTCCAGGTATTGTAGTGATAAAAGATTGTTGAATAGCTTTCATTTTTCAAAGTGCTTTCCTCTCTTGCAGTTGAAAATAAGTAAGCAGTGCTCCCTCTCTGCCTTTCAACAGCTTAAAAAAATTGTAGGGTTTATATGAAAAAAAAATTTTCTTACAAATATTCAGCCAGCCTGGCATTTAATTTGGAATGTGAGTTTGCATCAACCCCTCAGAACAGCAGGAGGTCCATAGTCCTTTCCGTACATAACCACATACATTTATTTTTTCCATAATTTTGTTTTCTGGAAAATTTGCAGTAATTTAAAAAAATATTTTCATATTTTTTCAATATATAAACATGCAGAAAGAGAGAAAGAGAATGAATGCCTGCGAATTACTGGATATTCTAAAACTCTGTTTCCAGATGCATTTATCTGAATTCAAGCTGTGACTTAATAGCTGTAGCTGTATCAACACTGTATCAGTTTACCATAGGAGGAAAATATATGAAATGAGACATAACCTACTAAGGTCACTTCAGGGGTTATCACCGAGTGGAAAATGAATGCTAATATTTTCAGATTTAGCATGGGTAAGCTAGTCAGAACCAATAGTTTGGGGCTGAATTCTGAAATGCCCTCGGTGAAAGTAATGCAAGGGGGATGGTCAGTGAGATGGAATTATTAAAAGATAGGGTGGAGCCAAGCCCAGCCATATGGTGAATGCCATAACCGGGGCAGACCTGTCATGGCCAAGCAAGCTGGGAAAGCAGGCGAAAAGAAATTGTCCTGAAAGAACAACATGCATCCCGCCATGAAGAAATGAGGGCAGAGGGCTGTGGGCAACGCGTTGGCCAGTGACTGACACTTGCACTGATGAAAGACAACACTGGAAGTTGAGCCCCGGCTATGCAAAGTTGATTAGGGTAGATGGGACCCTTCATCATGCCTTAAAAAATCATCACAGCTCAAAACACTCACTTCCAATATGCCTAATAAAACCCTCGGTCATTCATGCAAGTTGGATGAGTAACATATCTATCAGCAAAATAGCTGCATAGCTGGGTACATCAGACATAGCTGCTGATAACACACATAAAACACAAAGTCCTTTCTATCAACGAAAGATATCAGGATCTCTGTCTTGTTCCAACTATGACAGAAGCGCGAATTTTATTGCAGACATTCTTCATTTTTCTTCAGTTGTACTTTTTGGTGAACGAATTTATACATTAAAACACATAATCGTGTTTGCATTTTGGTAGCTCATGGCAAATTAACGTGGTAGTTCCATGCATATCTGCAAAGAAGAACCCTCTCTGTGCCGGAAAGTCATTGAGGGAAATGCTGGGTTTTGGTACTGATCAGGTGAATGTATCTCTGAACTTTGAGTATAGAAATGAGAATAAAAACCGGTCAATTAAGCCCAGGGAGACAAGTTTATCATCGTTTAGAAACTGTCATTGTCGTTGTGCTCTTGGGCTCAGTCTTTCATCTAGCTCACACTATAGCTACTGACCACATGCATGAGCATGCATGCGTTCTTATATCTATAGTGTAAATCCATTACACATTCTTGCACCTACAGTCATTGAGTTTTTTTGTCTGGTTTCTTTTTTGTCATGACGTTGATCAAGTTGTCAGGTTTGTACAAGCAAATTATATGTAACTAGAACCATTCTTTATTATTTGACCAAACCAGTGTGGAGCAGGCTGCATTTGTATTAGTAAACTCTCTTTATCTTCTGCACAGGGTGGTGATATCCAAGCAGTGCAGCAGAAGCAGTCTCCTGCCTGTGGTAGCCCTTAAACTGTGCTCAGGACCTGTTTGGAAGAGTACTTCTTGGCCTGGGCCAGAGCCCTGCTGGGGAAAATTTAACTTTACAGATGATGGAACACCATGGCTAGGAACATCCCTTGCCATTATTTAATTTCCTGGGATGGACGTAATTAGTCTGACCTGACATTGATCTGTGAAGAAAATCCATTTTTTAAAAAGAAAACCTTAGAAAAAACTGTTCTGTTTAATTCTGATTTTTTTTTTTTTTGCAGATTTATCTGTTTGTGCATTTTTTTGCCATCTTGTCAGCATTTACTTACAGCAGTCTTTTTGCAAATGCCAAAAATTTTAAATACTCCTTTGCTCAAATAGGAATACTATTCACCCATTCTTTTTTGTCTGACTTTTTATAAACTGGAAGACTTTACAAGATTTTGCTTTAAAAATTAATTTTTCTATTAGTTTTTCTAGAGAAAACATACTGCCTTTCAGGTGGAAAGATAAGAAAGATTGCAACTCTGAGAGGTTTTAATTTTTCTACGAATAATCCATCCTCTATGGTTCAATATCTGCAAGCCTCAAGAACAAGTTGTCATACCTCAGACAAGCACAGAGAAGTGAAGGCATTTTCGAAGAAGCCAGATATAATTTCATCGCAGTGAATTGCTACCCTATGAGCGCTGAGGAACTGTGGCGTTCCACTTCTCATTATGTATGCCCACAAGAGAAATATTAAACTAGACTTTTCTTTGACTGTTGCCTTCATTCTCTCCTTCTCTTGTACATACTTATAAAATAAAGATCAAACTTCCTTGAATCCTTTTTATCTGCTTTGAAGTCTAAGGAAAACTTTTTTGGAAATTCTATTTTCATCTCTGTGAATTTATTCTCTAATGCTTCTAACTTGTCAAATATGGACTGTGCTGTTCAAGGAGCAGTTAAGGAAAAAAAGCCCATCTTTGAATCTACATGAACGGACAATCATTCTCATCAGTCATGAAAGCCCTCAAAAACATGAAGCCACAATATACTCCTCTTCTATTACAATTTCTTTCAGACCAGTTCTGAAGCATGTCCTCTTGAATCCTTCGCAGCAAATTCCTTTGAGTATATTAAAGAAAAAAATCCCACAGCTTTGGACAACTCTTTAAGTATTCTTTCCTTGTTCCTTCTCCAGAACTCATTTTTTTGCCTGAAGAGTTGTAGAGGGAAAAGATGCTGTAATTTTAGAAGGATAAATAAAAAGTATCCAACTCAGAGTTGGGAAGATAGAGATACTCTCTCTCCTGGAGCAAACGGAGTGGGTGTTGGTCTGGAGTCCCTTGGGTTCGCTGAAAAAAGCCCAAATCTGTGACTCTGCCTGGAGAAGCACAGACAAGATGCCATCTCCTGTAGCAAATATGAACCTTTTCCAGTAAAGCAGCCCATGTGAGTGTAGTTCTCAGGCAATGCCTTAGGAAAGCTGGGGAGAAACCTCTCATTATAAGCTGCACATGCACCTCCTGCCCTGCATGGCTGGGTCCCACTGCCCTACCTGCAACAGAGCCCTCCTGCCCCAGGCAGGATGCTGCAGCCCAAAACCCTGACACCACCCTCCAGACTCTTGAAATTGCTCTGCAAGATGAGTCTATGTCCTGCTGCAGCAACCAGCCCTGTCCCTGTGGCTGCTGGAGCAAATTCTCCTCCTTGCTTTTGCCAACAAAACTAGCTTTACTTTCATATTTTTCCAAGCACCTGAACCCAGCTTGTCTTGCATGACACACTTCTCAGCCCATCTCCTGGTATCTACTGATAGCCTGAAATAAACCATCTCACAATGTTCTCAGCTGTTTGTTGCTCTAAGCCAGCTGCACCCTTTGAAAGAAACTCAAGGAATGGGCAACCAAAACCTTGTTTCACTTGGAGAAAGAAAAAGAGTCTGATCATCCTGGTGGAAACATGGGAAATGTGCTGTGTTTGTGGTGAAACAGTACCAGGGGAAGCTTTTGTGGCTTCAAGAGCAACCTAAGGAGCAGTGCTGCTCTCTGAGGATAGCCTTCAACCAGCTCATGTGTCTGCAAAGGCACTTTTTCCCTTTTGCAATTGGTGGTCAGAAAAAGGCTATTAATTTCTTCGAAGATGAGTGACACGCTGCTTCAAAATCTACTTGGGTCGGAAATGGTTGCGAATTGATCTGGGCTGGTCTTTAGTCTAAAATACTGTTGTGGAAGTTTCATGGATATTACAGCTGAAAGAATTTCCAGAATAGACATATAGATATTTCTACTTCACAAATGTTCGTATCTAATGGTAGATGTGTATAAACACACACATTCTGTTTAGACCTCATCAAAAGGCTGATAATGGTAGGCTTTACATCTCTTAAGTGACAGGTTTTATGAGGCAAAGTACCTAACTCAGAGATCTGAAAAGGCATTGTGAGGCTATGATTTTAAACAGGAAGAAAAAATATTAAAAGCCTGCAGCAATGAAGGGCTTAGTGCAAGATTTCAATTCTCGGCCTTACAGCTATTACATTTCTATTTGATGCAGTAAAAGATTTCGCTGATTCTAAACTAGTGAACTGCAAGAAAGAAATATCTTCTTTCTTCCCCCGGCCCCCCTCCCCTTTTGAAGCAGGCAGTTATTGTTTTAAATTATTAGGGATCTAAACTTGGCCACCATCCAAGATACATCGTGGAGCTTAGGTCCTTAGCTCCAGAGTGAAAAGCACACACCCAAATATTTGATCAGAGCAGATTCTTCCAGCCTTGCTGACAAAGACAGACACAGAGATGACAATACAGATTACAATTTTCTTTCAAAATCAAAGAGGTTTGTGGGGTGGTTCTTTTCATGGAAGAATTAAAGCATGTTCTATCAGAAAGGTCCAATGTGTCCCTGGTAAACAGAAAAAATTCCTCAGGGATCCAAATTATGAATAAAACAAGCAAAGAAGAGGGCATCTCACAGCAGTGCATAGACACTGCCTCTTGTACGATTTTACTCTTGCGTGTTTGATTGCCTGTGTGAGTTTTGCATCTTGTATGTTATTGTTTATCAAAGACTAATCAACGAGAAGGGAGATTAGAGGGGAAGAAGAAAGGAAAAGAAAAAAGGAGAGGAGGAGAAATCTTATGCATATGTGAGGCCAAGGGATATTGCCTTTCAGGGTTGATGCGCTGTTATCTTTAATTTTTATGCTATTTTAAAAGAAGGGTAATGAGTATCAGAGTTAAAATGCAAGGACTGATGGCTTCAGAGAAAATACATTGCCCAGAATTAGCTAAGGCAATGGCCCCAAAGGCTTTTCTAGACCAGTGAACCACCTTTAACCCTCAGCTGCCATGTGCCCTGTGAGGAACCTACCAGGGCATTTTTCAAAGCAGGGCCCAGAGCAACTGTGTAAATTGCACTTCGCTGAAAACTTCCTTCTGGCAAATCATGACAACCACACGGAAAAAGCAGCATGGAATGCTCGGACACAATGTAAGTTTGTATATTTTTCTGTTTATTACAGTCTATAGTCCATTTGTGACTACTTATCTGAGGCTTTTGGGTCACTACAGAGCCATGGGCTACAGTTTGTGGACCACTCACTGAGCTATGGAACCTGTCCTCATTAAAGAACACCTGCCAGGGATTATTCATCCTTCAGGGTAACTTCCATACATTAAGAGTTCTGTTGGTAGGAAAACACAAAATAAGAATTGTTAAAAGGACTGGATTGCTGGGAGGTGATCTGCTTTTGTGCGTTTGGGGTAGAGCAGCTGATGATGTCAGGAAAGTTTGTTGTGCTTTACTATTGCTTAACAGAATCTAGAAAGCCTGCTCTTTCCCGAATCTGTTTTTAAAACTAGTGCTCCCAAAACATGTTCTACAGGGGCAGAGATCTATATATGCCTGCAGCTTTGATGGGCATGGTATTAAAAAGCATTGAGAAATTGGTTTATGGACTGTATCACCAGTTTGCTACCGTTGACCTGACATACTGGTTGTTCGTGGGCCACTTAATATAATGACAATGTTGACCTGAGATCCCTCCTGTGAGGCACGAGGGTGGAAGAGAAGCAGCCTTCCCAATGACTTCCCTTAATTTTGTGTATTTGTAAGAAACACAACATCCTGTGAGCTATTGATTTGTGTTGCTGGTTTTCATGATCCTTAATGATATAATACTATGTAAAACATTTTAAAGAAAAATGTAGCAATCTTATATTGGAACAAACTGTTCTGTCGATAAGCAGTGTAAGTGCACCACAAAACCAACTCACCCTTAACATGACAGCAATTACTTCAGTGACATTTACGAGCTCATTGAAAGAACAGTAGCAATTTTATTCATTGTTTGGGGCTTACTACCCAATGTATAATGAAAGTGTTATGAAAATTAGAAAGTGCGTGTAACACAGCTCTTTTGTAGTGTAAATAACACAAGCATTTAAATTATACACATACTAGAATTGTATTATACACATGTACACTACACACAAGCTAGAATAGACCTTTTACCAAACTGAGCTATATTTTAATTAGGAAAATGGTAACAAGCCTTTAAAATCAGCCAACATTGTATTTTGGTTTTAACTCAGAAATTCTGGGGCTTTATGAATTCATGACAGACCCTTAGGGATACATTTTCAAAGCACTGCACAGGATTTTAGCCATGCAAATCCCATTAAAATCAGTGGGAGACATGTGGCTAAAACCCACGCAAGGCTTTGGAAGCAACATGTCCCTTAATGTTATCTAGACAGTGTTTGGGCCTGTGAATTTCCTTGCTTCCAATTTTTACAACTGAATTGAAAAGGAAATAAAATTTGCCATGGGGCTGTGGGAATTTTAACAGGACGCAGCCTCTTTTAGTTCCAGAGAAGTAGTTTTGATCTATCAGCTACATTAACACACGGCGAAGGTATTTTTGGTCTTTGCAAAGCTTTGCATACCCAGCTATTCTGACCTGTGATTAAATCATTTTGCAGCTACGTAGCTAACTGACTTTGCAAACGTATATTGTAGTTCTCAACAAATTATAATTTCTTTTAATAAACTCATTGAATTGAGTAATCCCTAAAGTTCCTTTTGGAGTGATGAAAGTATTTGACTTCAGTGAGACACTCTCTGCTGCCAAGCTTTTCAGAAAGACCTAAACACACTATATAAAGTCACAGGCCAGGTAGGATCAGGTAAGAGTAGTAACAGACTAGTATGTCTGAAGAGGTTACTGAAACAAGTTCCAGGTCCTTTATTCAAATTCAGCTTGCAGTTAGTGAAGAGAAACTCCTGATTTGGAAGGTGGTTTGTCATTGAAAGTAATGGGGAAAACCTGGGTCTGCAAGAAGTGTGGAGAGACACACCTAACAAAACAAGGGCAATATGAATGATCAACCTTCTTGTTTGTATGTTGGGTGAAAACATACACAAAAAATTGATCCCTGAGCAGAAATGCCACCAAACTACACATTTTATGGAAGTCCAAGTGCCTTGGAGAGGTTAATTTCAAAGAAATCCGCCTTTGCTTTCAATGCAAATTGCAGTTAAAATGTGGTAATTTTGCAGTATTTCTGTAAGCAAGAGAGGAAAAAGATCTTTAGTACTGCAGCTCATCTGGGAGTACATCACAGAGGCACCCCAGCACTGGGACATAATGTTTTTGAGCCTTCTGGATTTAAGACGTGATCTGCTTGCGTAGTTCTGTGAAGTCAAAAAGAAGCCTACCTAGAGTATTGTGTCCAGCTCTGGAGTCTTCAGCACAGGAAAGCCATGGACCTGTTGGAACAGGTCCAGAGGATGGCCACGAAGTTGATCCAAGGGATGGAGTACCTCTCCTATGAGGACAAGCTGAGAGAGTTGGGGTAAAGAAAAGAAGAGGGGAGAAAAGAAGCTTCCAGGGAACCTAATTACGGCTTTTCAGTAATTAATGGAGACTTATAGGAAAGATAGGGACAAATGTTCTAGCAGGACCTGTTGTGATAGGACAAGGGGTAATGGCTTTAAACTAAAAGAGGGTAGATTTAGACTAGAAATAAGGAAGAAATTTTTTACAATGGGAGTGGTGAAACCACGGCAGAGGTTGCCCAGAGAGGCAGCAGATGCCCCATCCCTGGAGACATTCAAGGTCAGGTTGGATGGGGCTCTGAGTAACCTAATCTATCTGCAGGAAGGTTGGACTTGTTGACTTTTAAAGGTCCCTTCCCAACCAAAACCGTTCCATGACTCCGAACTCCACGCACCTTCACCACACGTATCATATCGGGGTCTTTTTTGGGGGGCAGGAAACCCCGCAAACCCCTGCCAGGCGGGTCCCCAGGCCGGTGCAGATGCCGAGGGATGCTTTGGAGGATGCAGGAGCTGCTGGCCCCTGCCTGGCCTTGCACTAGATGGAGCTGCAGCCCGCTGCGGGAGCCACCACCGCCGCCGCCGCCGTC